>VSMD01078868.1:0-72150 GCA_008750895.1 Mirza zaza
TTTGAGACAGAGTCTTGCTTTGTTGCCCAGGCTAGAGTGAGTGCCGTGGCGTCAGCCTAGCTCACAGCAACCTCAGACTCCTGGGCTCAAGCGATCCTCCTGCCTCAGCCTCCCGAGTAGCTGGGACTACAGGCATGCGCCACTATGCCCGGCTAATTTTTTTTTATATATATATATTAGTTGGCCAATTAATTTATTTCTATTTTTATAGTAGAGACGGGGTCTCGCTCAGGCTGGTTTTGAACTCCTGACCTTGAGCAATCCGCCCGCCTCAGCCTCCCAGAGTGCTAGGATTACAGGCGTGAGCCACCGCGCCCGGCCCGGCCTGTTTATTTCATCGAGGAAATAATGGCCCCACCCAGAAACATCGTTTCCCGCTTTTGAACACGTATAGTAGATTCGTAGATTTTTGCTATTTAGAATTTAAGGATAATGACATAAAAATTTTTTTCATTTCCTTCTTTAGAAATAGCTCCATGATATTTTGCTAGTTCATTTAATGGTTTTAAAAGTATCATATTACTTTCCGCAGAGGGTGCACGAGTTTGCAGTCCCACCAGCAGTGTATGAATGTTCCCTTCTCTCCACACACGCCAGTACCTGTTGTTTGGGGAGTTTTTGATAAAAGCCATTTTCACTAGTGTTAGGGGATATCTCATTGTGGTTTTGATGTGCATTTCCGTGATGATTAGAGATGTTGAGCAGTTTTTTGTATGTTTATTGGCCTTTAGTCTATAAAAGAGCTATAAAAGAACTAGACCTACCATTTGATCCAGCCACCCCACTACTGGGTATTTACCCAAAGGAAAAGAAGACATTTTATAAAAAAGACATCTGCACTCAAATATTTATTGTACCACAATTTACAATTGCAAAGATGTGGAATCAACCCAAGTGCCCATCAATTCATGAGTGGATTAACAAAATATGGTATATGTACACCATGGAGCACTACTTAGCCATGAAAAAAATGGTGAACTAATACCTTTTGTAACAACCTGGATGGAACTGGAGACCATCCTTCTAAGCAAAGTATCACAAGAATAGAAAAACAAACACCATATGTACTCACTATTAAATTGGAACTAATTGCTCAAAACGCATGTGCACATCTGGTTGTAAAGCTCAACAGAAACCAAGCGGGGAATGGTGAACCGGTCCATAGGCACCTGGTGTGTTCAATGCACGCTGTCTTGGTAATGAGTACACGTAACTTGTCCTCAAACTGCACAAAAGCAAGTCATGTAACCAAATGTTTGTACTTTCCTAATATTCCGAATTTTTTTTTAAGTATCATATTAAAAAAATAAGAATAATTTCTAGAATTTGTGTGAGTTAGACTCCTTCCTTCCTATACATAGCTTGTGTGCTTTGAAAACTTTTAACTCATATTACCACTCTTCATAAAATAGGGTAATTTTAGTACTGTTTTCCTGTTTCATTAGAAAAAACATTTTTGATTATTTTAATTACATTATTTCAATATGAAAAGGGAAGTTTTAAGTACCTTACTATTGCAGCAATCTGTAGTTATACTATTTTGTTAGGTTTGAACATTTAGTAGTTTGGTTTACTATTAATATAATTTAGAAAAGGAACTTAAATTTGGTATATATGGATATTTTTTACACATAATAAAACACCAAAATGTGAATTGCTTCTTTTTCCATAGCATTCTTTTAAGACCGTTTTATGAATTTAGGAATCAACTGCATGCTAATATTCTTATTTTCAGATAGTTGCTATAGCATTTCATCAATAAAATAATATCACATCTTTATCTATGTTTTCTGAATGTGCCAGGTAAAATAAACTATATTATAACTTTTCCATACTATTTTTATAATGGATATTCTCTATGTATCTTATTTTATTTTCTGAAGACTCCAACCAACTATGGTAATAAAATATGTTGAAATAAAATATCTTTAATTGTGCAATAAAAATATGTATAATAAACAAGATGCCAAAAACAATAAAAATGGAAAAGAGATTGTAGGGAAACTGTGTACTCAGAGTTAAAAAGTAAATATAATTTTATTAGACACTTTAATTAGAAATAATTAGATCTTAATTTAATTAATATCTGTTACTCTAAGCAAATGTATTTTAAAATAAGTTAAATGCATGAATTTTCTGTATTTTATGGATAGGGTACTTGTTTGACTCATGGCTAGAGAGGATGATGGTGGTAAAAATGTACTCTTTCAAAATGTCAAGTGAGGTAAGTACTAAAAAATAGTAATAAAATAGGAAGTAGTAATAGACTCCTGTCCAGAAATTGAAAATAACATAATAACAAACATTCTTATAGAGCTAATTACATGCCATGAGTATTATATGCAAATTAATTTTTGTGTATTATTTAGTAGCATCCCTGCAATGATGTACAGTTATTAACTCACTGTGTGGATGAGTAAACTGCAGTCAGAAGCCACACAGCTAGTAGGTATGGATCAGAGCTCTCTCCAGTACTGATGTTTTGTCTCCAGGGCCCTTGTCCTGGAGCATAAGAAGGAGAATACTTATTGGTCTTTAAATACTATCTTAGGTATCTGTTATATGCTAGGCACTTTAAGTATATCATTCTATTTATTATAGTATTATATATATTAATATATAATTTTAAATTGTGGTAAAAACATATAAAATTTACCGTTTTAGCCATTTTGCAGTGTACAGTTCAGTACTAAGTATATTCACATTGTTACGCAACCAATCTCCAGAACTTTTCCATAGCAAAACTGAAACTTTAGTCTCATTAAACAACTCCCCATTTCACCCTTCCCCCCAGCCCCTGGCAACCACTGTTCTACCTTCTGTGTATACAGATTTGACTACTTTTGATACATAAGTGGAATCAGACGGTATTTGTCTTTCTGTGACTGGGTTAATTCACTTAGCATAATGTTCTCAAGTTTCATTTGTGTTGTGGCATGTGACAGGATTTCCTTCTTTTAGAGACTGAATAATATTCCGTTGTGTGTATATTCTACATTCTGTTTGTCCACTTACTTGCGGTGGACCCTGGGTTACTTCTGCCTCTTGGCTCTTGTGACCAGTGCTGCCGTGAGCACGGGTGAGCAGACATCTGTGCAAGATCACGCTTTCAGTTCTTTCATATGCATACCCAGGAGAGAATCGCCGGATCGCATGGTAGTTCTATTTCCAGTATTTTTTAGGAACTGTCACAGTGTTTTCCCTAGTGGCTGCTCTATTTCACCCCCACTATCAGTGTACAAGGGTTCCAGTTGCTCCACAACCTTGCTAACACTTATTATTTTCTTTTAATGGGCGAGAAAGTGATATCTCATTGTGATATCCCCTGCCTAATGGGCGAGAGGTGATATCTCATTGTGATTTTGATTTGCATTTTGCTAATAATTAGTTACGTTGAGCATCTTTTCACATGCCTGTTTTGGCCATTTGTGTATCTTCTCTGAGGAAATGTCTACTCGAGTTCTTTGCTTATTTTAAAATTTTTTTTTCCTTTTTAGTAAAATCTTTTTAACAACCTAAAAAGAAGAGATTTTTCATTCCCTTTCACAAAAGAAGAAACCGAGTTTTAATAAGCTTGGTCAACTTGCTCATGATTAGTGAGGTTTGACCCTACTCTTTAACTCCAAAGATCACTTTTATTTATTTGTTTTTCTTATTTATTAACAGTTGACCACTTTGAATGAGTCATTATAGACAGCTCAAATTGGTTCTTGATCTTCTGAAATGTTATGTTTGGTCCTTTTAAATGGTCACATTGATTATCTTCATTTTCTTATCTACTGGACCAAGAAATTGATAAGATTTTGAATTTTTGTTAGAATTTATTGTCTTTTATACAGAGTCACAATGATTCTTGCTATAATCAGTGTGTCTCAAAGCTGCAATAGAAAACTTCTAGTTCCATGTCCTTCATTAGTCTTACAAATGCCAATAGTTGCATATCACATATTGTTCAAAGAATAATGTCTTTCCCTGTAGAGATACTACATTAGGCAACAGCATATTACTGACATTTTTATTAGTGAGTTTTATTTATATCACAATGTAGTTCTCAATATCTTAGGTGAGCAAGAATGGCTGTTAAGTGAAATACTAATATATTCTTATAATAGCTGTTCTTGGCTTATAACATCTTTGAAAACTATTAGGTATCACTGTGCCTAACTTCCAAATACTATGATTGTGATTTTTTATTGATGATGAGATTTTTACTTCTTCATCACATTTTTAAATTAAGGAAAGGTGGAAAACGAAAGGGAATTATTTGTTTCAATTAAATACTGGGAATATACAAATTATTATCATATATCATCAACATATAATATGTAATGTAAGCGTAATTGGTGTTGAATGGGTTCTGAGAAACCCTACCAATCTGTTCATAGTAGATCACTTGGTTTTGTATGTTTCCCATGTTGAATATCAAAGAGTGATGCAATGCTATTGACTTTTATTTAAAAAATGTATATATAAGATAGGCTGGACTATATCTAGGTTTTAAAATAATTTTATTGTCTACATATATTTTGAAGACTTCTCCATCTACAATTTCACTTACGATATTAAATATGAACTATATCATTGTACATGGATTCTCTGATTTGGTGTTTTGTAGCAAAAGAGTAAAATGAATTATTAATAGCTGCCACACTGAAGAAAATATAGAGTGAATTAAAAGTCAATGATTTCTATATTTTATTCGTACTAAAGTTAAGTTACGTTGAACTTAAAGGTAAATTTTATATAAGTATTTATTTGAAATAAATGCATATATAGGATATTCTCTGATAAAAATTAAAATAAATCTTATGGTCAACTTAAAATTTTTATGTTGAGAGTTCCGATTAATTCTGTGAGTTTTTGATTTCTTAGGATATGGAAATGCTCAGTTTTAGCAAGGATGAAAGGAGAAGCACCAAAAATGCAACAACTTAATTTGGTTGTCTACAGATACATAAAACATTACAGGGCATTGTCTGCCTGAATGTGGCAAAATACTTGCTAGATATAGCTCCTAAAAATAGTAACACGATAGTCCCTTAATCACAGCTCTCTTTGACTTTTCTATCACCAGACTACTTTGTGACTTTCAAAATATTTACATAGGCTACTATAAGCAGGATACTCTGAAATATGAGCTTGCTAATTGCCTTGGCACATGGTATTGGCATCTGCTGAAGAACTCGTTTTAGAATATCAGGGGAATATTTATAGGCCTGTCATGGCGTACAGTATACTACGGAATTACAGGCAACCTCCAAGTCTTCCACTTAGGCCACCTAAGGTGCCCTTGGCAGCATCGGCGTCCCTAAGGCGGTCACATTCATCTAAAATGAACATTCCCTGAGGCAAAACTTTTCTGGAACATTGTAGCAACAGCATTAACCTAGTATTACTTGAGAAATTTCTCTTTGACATAAAATACAATTTCTTGGAGTTGAGATGTTAAATGTCATATAGTTTTAAAGAGCTGTTGCACTTACCTGAAAGTGTGTGAATTAAAGGCACACTCCACACTGATTGCCAGGAAGTGCTACTTTGGAAGCTGAATGTAAAATTTGAAAGTAACCCTAGGCAAAGTAATATTTTACATAGATCAACACATTTAACACATTACCCTCAGAATTTCTTGTTGATTAAACGTGCTAACTTTGCTTGCTAGTGTTATTGTCATTTAAAATCATCTATTTCACAATTGAAAGTTTTTTTTTTTCTTTTTTTAGTCCACATATTTTCCTAGGTAAAAGTTTTAAAAATGAGAACATTGCCCATGGGGAATAGCATGTTTAATTCAGATAGCAAAATACTAGTAAAGATAGAAGACATCCCACATCATCTTTGGGGAATAAAATACACTTGAAAAAAATTTTCTAATGGATATCACGCGTTAAGTATTGAATATGATTGAGAACCACAAGCAGTTTATAGGTCAGTGAATGAGATCTGTAAATCTCATTTCAGAACTGCGTTGTTTGCTCCTTGAGTAGCTAAAAGCCACCTGGGTTTTGCTGCCCATAGTCTTGTGTTTATTCTTGGAGGGAGCACCCCTTTGCTTACGTGTGCTGTTCGCTCTGATGCGTGGAGCTGGGAGGGTACTCGAGGGAACTTGTGTCAGTCTCAAAGGTGACAGAAATCCCCTGTCGCTGGTCTCCCGTGTGGCTGCCACTTCTGGAACCAGGATCAGAAGTTGAGTGCAAGTCTGAACATCACCCACAGCCCAGTTCACATCTACTGGGCATCTCATCTTTGCTGTTAACACACAGTCATTTCTGAGCTAAAGGCCATTTCCTGACCCCTGATATGTGCCCGTGAACAACTTTAAACTTTCTTTACCCCAAAACCTGCTGTCTTGTACTCCAAAAATAGGCTATTTGTGAACAGTGTCCATAAGTGGTAGGTAGTTTCACGATTTAGGAGGCATCATTTAAAAACATACCTCTTCTTAGTTGTTGAACTTCTTTGATAAGCTAGTTGTTGAACTTCTTTGATACGCTAATTTAATTTTTACTGTTCTATTGTTGAACTAGACTGTGATGTATCTGATTTATGTTTGTGGTTGACTAAAAAACTCTTCTGTATTGTATTTTTTGGGTTTTACCTTTTTTTTCTTTACTTACGTGAAATTATATATTTAAATAATTCACTCCCAGATGGCATAATACAAATTCCACAGTTTAATTTTTATGGGAATGTAGCAATATTGATCACATATAGCCATTCAGTATGTGAAAATATCTAAGGTTGATTTTTAAATTGGGCCCAGATTATATACTCATTATCAAGTTTCTTTCTTAACCCAATATTGCCAAAATCACATAGAAACCAAAATAAACTGTGTAAAGAACATATGATAATAGAATTATGTGTGTTAAGCAGATTCAAAGTGGCATATTTTCCAAGTCTTTGTGATATTTTAATACACAGTCATCCCTCAGGATCTGTGGGGGCCTGGTTCCGGGATCCCCCAACCTCTGCAGATGCCAGGGTCCTTGAGTGCTCAAGTCCCTCGTATGCAATGGTGTAGAATTTGCATATAACCTATGCACATCTTCCTGCATGCTTCAAATCATCTCTCAGTTACTTATTATACCTAATGCTATGTAAGTGCTATGTAAAATAGTTGTTGTGTTGCATTGTTTGGGAATAATGACAAGAAAAAAAGTCTGTACATGTTCAGTACAGAAACAAACATCTGTTTTTTTCCCTGAATATTTTCTATCCATGGTTGGTTGAATCTACAGATGTGAAACCCATGGATTGGGGGTTTGGGGACAACTGTCTTATAATTTTTAACTGAAATAACGTTGTAAATAAAGTTGGCTGACCTGTGAAGGAAATTCTCATTATTCTTTAGCAAACTTTTGTTTTCTTTTTGGAATTCAAATTCATTAATAAAAGGTAAATAAAATAGCAACATAAATTTCATCTCACAGTGTTTTTTGATAAGCCATTGGAATAAGGCAATTTGTACGTGTGTGTTTAGTTTGGCATAGTAGTTTATTTCTATTCTCTCAGCTTGTTTTATTTATTTTGGGACTTTTTCATAATACTGTCATTTGATTATGAGTGTTTACTTCTGCAATGTAATAAAGTGTTTCTACCTTTATTAAATTGACTCCTTACCAAAGCTAATCTTCTGGGTCAAAAGTCCTTAATTATTTTGAGGTATAGAAACTCAGAATGTGTTTACATATATGATCCCTTTTTCCAGAAAATGTTTAAATACCTAAACATTGCATAAAATATTCAGAGAATTCATAGTTCTGTGCTTGATTACTGGAAACATGGGTACAGAGGAGTTGTGCGATGCAGTTATTTCTACAGAACAGAATCTTTAACCAAAGCTGTGCAAAAATATTTTTTAATACTCTTTCGATTATAGGAAATTTATTATTGAAGATATCTTGGACTTTGGTCTTCCTCCCCTTGCTCGCAGGCGTATCACTTGCAGTTCCTGTCAGGATCTTCTCTGCAGTGGTTTTCAAATCCACGCCTCTTCACTCTCCCTCAGGCAGGATGCTCATTGCCTCTCTCCTAGGCTAGTGTTGGAGATGGTCTTCATGTTTCCAGGCTTCTCCCTGCCTGCAGGCATCTTTAATGTTTCAGTGAGCCGTTAATTTCTCCCAAATTATAGCTCCAATCTTGTCGTTTCTCTTTTCAAAAACTTCTGTTCATGCTTTAATATAAGGACTGCATATAGCTGCAACTATGAGTTGCCTTCCAAAAATTTGTGAATTTTGCATTATCTCTGGTGGGATAAACTGCAGTTTACACACATTGAATCAGTTCATGTGTTTGTCTAGTCTTGTTAGAGGAAGATCCTGTGGTTCCCACATATGTTAGAGTTAGTGTAGGCACTTTAGATATTGGAATACATGCTTGGAGGAAGACAGCTCAGCAGGAGTCTGAAATGCGACAGAGACAAAGCCATTCACCTGGGCAAGCTTTGTCAGTGCTCCTGGAAGAGAGTGGTCACTTCTAAGGTTGTCCTAATGCTCTGTGACACATGGAAGACAAACATTCCCCTGCTCCAACTCTAAGCTCATCCAGCAAACTTCTGATTTTTATGTAGCTCAGCCTCAGGGAGAGAATGTACCTGCCCCATTGGCACGTATTTTCTGCTGGGAGAACCAGGTTCTGAGGCTCTAGGGCCGAAGCCAGATCCTGGGTGGTGATGAGTTCATCCAGGTAATGCCACAGTGTGAGGTCTTTGGAAGGAGGCCAAGATCTTGCTGCTGACAGACAGGTCTCAACAGGAGCTTTCTGTTCACATGTCAGCACCAAACAAATTCATATTTCCTATTCCCAAATCCAAAAGCTCTTTTCTCCCTGCCTGCAAACCATATTTTCTTTCTCGTCCTTATTTCCTCTTTCTCGTGTTCTTCACACCAATCGAATTGAGTTATTATCTGTCTTCATGGCACATTTGCTATTAATACTTTCTCTTTTTTTGTGGCTTCCTCACAATGAGTTGTTTGTCTGGAATGGAAGGCGTTTGCCCTGTTATTTTTCTCTTTCCTGGCATTCTCATTTTTCATGGTCCATTCTATATTCTCTTTATTCCACAACCCCTTCCATGAATTCCACAGTGAAATGCAACATCTCTTTTCCATGAGCCCCTGGTGCATCTTTGAGATGCAGCGTCAGCAGTGGAAAGAGCTGGGCTTGCTAAGAGGTCTGTGCCTTGCACTCTGGGAGTCTAGAAGGAATTCTCATAAAACATTCATATATGAATAAGTGAATGCAGATGCAACCTGTTCTCTTTAGATCAAGTATAGGAATTAATAGTTAATATAGACACCAAAGCCCAGGTTTATGCTATTAATTGAAAGCACAGCATTTTATCTTTTTTTTTCCCCCTGGGAGTTTTTATTGAGTATGGTAGTTACGGAACACATGTTCACTTCCAACTTCTAGACAGTCTTTCTTAAATGTCTGATTTTTGCATTTAAACTCTCATTTACCTTATGAGAGCACTGTTACTTTTTTTGCCGTACTATTATACTTTTTGAACTATAGTAAAAAAAAAGAAGAAACAATATTAGTAAGAGTTTGCCATATCACATACAACACATTTTTGCTCTTCCAAGCAGCCAACGCTGATCTGTGATTACATGAAAGTGTCAGCAGTAGGCTGCTGGGTCTCTGCCCTAAGTCATCACAGAAATCAGCTGCCCCAAGGCAAGCGTTCAAAGCTAGGGAAAGGATTGTCACTGCCTCTTGTCTGAACTCAAACTTTGTAAAACTGAGAAATACTGTAAGTAAGAAGAAACACTGGTGAATTTCTATTAAGACTCAAATGATCGATTTATTCTCTGTAATATTAGAGAAAAGTGAAATTTATAGACTTCTCTATTTTTCTGAAATTGTATCTGTTGAAAGGTAACTTCCTCATCTGATTTTATAGTAAAAAATATGATGTTAACAATCATTTGATAAAAACCTATTGAGAAGGTACAAATAGTCTGAGATGTATTATGGAACTTGAAATTTTATCATGTGAATTAAGAAAATTACAGTGTTTTTATTACCTATCACCCCAAACAAAATTGAAATCACACTTTTTCAAAAAACATTTGTTTTTCTGTTTTACTTGTAATCTTATAGTGTCATACATTCAACTATGGAGAATCTAAAATACTAATGAAAGATGACTGGATTTGTAATCTATGATAGATTTGTAATCTATGATATGGATTATAGTTATTTAAGGAAGATAGTACTGTTTGTAGATATTTTATTCTGTAGACTACATAAAAACAGTTATCACAACAAATAAAATAATGAAAACAAAAATTATAACTACTACCTATTGGATGGTTTCACCCCGTTATACTTTGCTGCATTCTTAAAACATTTTTTAAATTTACGTCTTGGCAGATATCCTCAACCAATTTAATAGAACTTTGCATCTACATTCATAAAATCAGAAACAGAAATGAGGCCTTTGAGAACTTAATTTGAGATCAAGTCATGTACTCAATTGCTTGAATATTACCATATCATTTTATAGTATAAGATTAAAGCGTTTCAGTTTTCATCATAATAAAAAATCAAAATATTTAAGTCATACAATCTTGTGACAATGCAACAGGTGAACCAGCCATGTGATAAAGTGCCTGCTTGAAGTTTGCGATTTTTCATGGTGACTGCTTATTAGTATTGTAGTATGATATTTCATATCTAGTGCTCTTCTGTAATATTTCTAAAGATTCAAGAATGAAATATATCTTTTCTTATTTCAAAATCTGATATTACTAATGAAAGGTAGTTGAATTTAGTTATATTAAAGCCATGATTTGATTTATAATTATCACTAAAATTGATCATGAAATAAAGAGATTTCAATTTCCTTCCTTATATTTAAATGAATATTTCTGGAAACAGCGTTTGTGTTTCAAACTACAGGTCCATTTTCTTGTTTAACATTTAGTAGCAGGTGATACTGGTGAGAAGACAAAATGAAAAACCACAATAAAATAAAAACTTTCTTGCTAAATATTTAAGTTTTCTAAGTTTTGGAGAGAATTACTTTTATAGTATCATTTAGAACTTTATTTTTAATGTTATCATTAATGTAGTTTAATGATATGAGCAAAACAGAATATATACTTAGTATCATCATAGGTTATTAAGTATGAAATATCCAATTTCCTTAAGTACTAACTTTGACAGTTGATATCTCTGACATTTCACTTTGACACATTTTGTTTTTCGTGAAGGTATATCCTCAGTCTTTCAAACAAACAGTTTGGCTTGTGATTATATTTCAGAAATTTTTTAGAGCAATTTTTGTGAAACCATGGATAAGTCAAAAATTCGTGTTATTTTTAAATATGAGTTCTGTTGTGGAACCAATGCAGCGCAGATAGCTCAAAATATCAACGAAGTGTTTGGGAAAGATGTGGCTAATGAACACACAGTTCCTCGATGGTTTGAGAAGTTCCCTTCTTGCAATTTTAATCTTGAAAATGAGCCACGTGGGCGACCTGAGACCAACGTGGATAATGATGAGCTGAAAGCTGTAGTGGAAGTGAATCCATCTCAACCTATGTGTGAATTAGCAGTAAGGTTTGATGTTACTATTCCAACAGTACTGGACCACTTGAAATAAATGAGCAGGGTAAAGAAGCTAGATAGATGGGTTCCGCATGAGTTAAATGAGCGTCAGAAGAGAAATCATCTCAAAGCTTGCCTTTCTTTACTGTCACAACATAAATGCGAACCATTTCTATACCGTATTGTTATGTGTGATGAAAAATGGATTCTTTTTGACAACGGCAAGCATTTGGCACAATGGTTGGATAAAGATGAAGTGTCAAAACACAGTCTAAAACCAAATATTCATCGAAAAAAGCTAATGGTGTCTGTGTGGTGGTCTGGTGCTGGTATTATCCACTACAGCTTCATGAAACCTGGTCAGTCGATTAAAGCGGGTGTCTATTGCAGCCAATTGGATGAAATGATGAAAATGCTTATGATTAAGCAGCTGAGAGTGGTTACTAGAGACAGGCCAATACTCTTAAAAGAAAATACTCGACCACGTGTCGCACAAACAACCTTGCTCAAACTACAGAGGCTGGACTTGGAAATTCTCTGTCATCCACTGTATTCACCAGACCTTGCACCAGCTGATTATCACTTCTTCCAGGCTTTGGACCACTTCTTGCAAGGAAAAATACTCAATTCTCAACAAGCTGTGCTTCTTGTTTGAGATATAATGAACTAAACTTTTGATTCAAACTCAAACATTTCATATTTAATGACCTAATATAAATAGCAAAAAAAGATTTTGAAATAATCATAATTTTTGAATAAATTATGGTATATTTATATGGCATTAGGACCTGATGTGACACAGGATTATATCTGCCTTTGCACAAAGGAAGCAATTACACATGTAAACAGTTTCATGCCAAGAATAAAGATGAAGCATTCTCATGTATTAGTAGCTGAGTTTATTTTAAAAAGGCACAGGAGAGGAGGAAAGCTATTTCCCTAGCAAGGAGCCAAAACCTACAGGAGCAACTTTACCATTTTGCCATCAATGAGCATGACTGATACCAGCACATGTGTGCAAAGCCTAAATGATCCAAGCATGTGCCGCTAAGTGAGGACATTGAAATTACTGCAAACGAACATCTGGAAAATGCTTAGATAAAGACCGCACTCCAGCCTCCTCCCGACAGCTGAAGTAGCCCCACCAAACATGCTAAGGTAGTTCTTAGATTCATTTGGACTAATGCTCTGTTTCATTTTTTGTATTTTGTCATACAGCTAGAAGAAAATTCAAAAATCACTGTAAATTTCTAGAACGCCTTGACCTTATGACAATATTTGTAATATCTGAGAATTCAAGATTTCTAGTGACATTTTGGTTTTACTTTGGTTTCTAAAAATTGTTAGTAAGCAATTCGGAACAGTTTCCTGCCGTTATTTCTGTCACTATAATGAATTATTATTTATTTTGATTTAGAACTTAAATTGAACTTTAAAATATCATGCATTGTTTGATAATTAAACCACATTTAGATTAAGTATGTTGTCTGAAATATGTATGACTCAGTTACCTAGCTTGTACAATAAGAACAATATTTGTTCTTTCAGAAAATAAGAAGGATTTTTATAAGCATCAAATGATCAAATGTATGACAAAACATTTTGGAAAATAGTGAATTGCTAAAATATAATATCATTTCAAAAACATTCTTCACCTGTTTATAAATCTTAAGGCCCTCTTTGTTAAATACACACATTTGTCTCTTAATATTTATAAAATTTATAATAAACAACCATTGAGACTGAAAATATATGAAAAAAGAGGAAAAGGATGTTTTGTTTTTAAATAATCGTGAGTGCCACCTTTAGCCCTCCACCCAAGACATGCCATCTCCTCCCAGAAGAATCTTTGTAATAGCTGAAGAGATTGACATGTTGAGTAATGGTTAGAATGCATCGTGACAAGGGAAGTCAGATAAGTACATGCAAATTACATCTGTAGGGGGCGGTGATTCAAGGAAGGCCTCACCGAGTCCATGACACTTAATCTGTGCTTTGATGGATGAGCAGAGCTTGCCTGTTGGATGAGTGGAAGAAGCACACCTGACAGGTTCTGCATGTGCAAAAGTACAGAGATGGGAAAGGACACAGCAACTCCCATAACTATAAGAAATTAAGTGTGACATAAATAAAAAGTTGATGATAAGGAATCATGGGTGATGACACTGAAAAGTGTTAGCACTAGAATTTCAAGGTATTTTTAGAGCCTGCTAAGCAGATTGTCCTTTATAAACAACAGAGGGTTCCTACAGTTACCTCTAGTGGTGGCTGCTTCACTTCTTTTGATGGCTGTCCACAAGGGTGATGTAAGACCTTTGCATGTCCTATTCTCTGAGCAGGTGGGGATGCCTCCTTCACTGCCCACCTGCAATTCAAATAAGAATGAGACTGTGAAATCAGCATAAGGAATTTCAATGAAGGTCTGTCTTTTTCACCTATGATACCCGTTTTGCTTTGATTCTTCAGAAAAATTAAAAATACAGAATTCTTTCAGTTATTTTAAATTGTTTGGATATCTGTAATTTGCACCTGCTGCATCTATGATAATACAGTGCTAAATTATTAATCTTCTAAGTAATGGCTGGTGAATCCATTCAGATTTTATAATATGTCTATTTAAGTGACAAAATGAGAACTGAGATAATTTTGTATTCTGCATAGGGCAACAAGAAATCCCTAAGAAAAGTGGAGATATTTTGAACATAAGGACTTACAAAGAAATGAAAGTTTTCCTTCTAGCCTCCAAACCAAAGAAAGCATTATTAATTTCTACACTAGGTTAGATTGAAATACTTTTAAATGTTTGCATTGTGAAGTATCTTTGAAATAACACCTTTCCTTCAAATTCATATGCCTTTCAGGTCCCATTCCATTTTAGTACTAATGACACTCTACTCATCCATCCAAACTCTGATTAAGTATCATAAAACTTTGCTTCAATTTAAAATTAATATTTTTAAATACTACTTGGAAAACTGATGTATTAGGAGTTAAGAAAACAACATTACTTCTCCAGTGACATTGAGCAGATGATGGCATGTCACCTAATGTCTAAGTCTCGGAAGCACAGTGTTAACAAAAGCTATTTTATCTTTCTTTTGGATTATTGAAACTAAATCACTGATGTTCTTTTGGCTTTAGTTGTAACTGTACTAGTTGTGGTTGTTTTATAGTAAATGAGAGAATAATTTGATTATAATACATTATTCATCCAGTGTCATTTGTGTTTAAAATGTCAAAGAAGAAATTTAATTTCTAACAATCTATATGCAGAATACAAATAATTATTAACTAACATATGTAATTTTTTAAAAGAATGATTACATACTAATATAATTACAGGCTGTTGTATTTAATATTTATAAGATTTGAATATGTTTCCTTATTATAATATTGTGTTAATATTCCTATAGTTGTAATCTGTGTAGGAGAGGAAAGTTTCCCAGGAAAATAGTAATAAAATAATCATTATTTTTAGAAGGTAAAATTATGCTTAATGTACAGAAGTATTTTCTCATATATTTAGTAAACCTGATTGTATAAATGAAAATTTAAATTTAATGTCATTTTTCTACATGTAAGTGGTAAATATATGTTCTCATTACCAAAAATTAGTTCAAAAAGTTATAAGGTAAAAAAGAAAATAATATAAATGATAGTTAAATTTATAATATTGAGAATTTACATTACCAAAAATTAGTTCAAAAAGTTATAAGGTAAAAAAGAAAATAATATAAATGATAGTTAAATTTATAATATTGAGAATTTAAGATCTTTGCCCAAGGTAAAGCCAGGAAAGGACACAACAATAACAACAAAAAGAAAACTACAGACCAGTATCCTTTATGAACATAGATACAAAAATCCTTAATCAAATACTAGCAAGCAGAATTGAACAGAACATAAAAAAGATAATGCACCATGATCAAATGGGTTTCACCCCAGGGATGCAAGGATGGTTTAACATATGCAAATCAGTAAACATGATTCACCACATAAAACAGAAGCCAAAACAAAGACCATATGAACATCTTAATCAATGCAGGAAAAGCATGTGATAAAATCCAGCACACCTTGATAAAAATCCTCAACAAACTAGACATAGAAGGAATGTATCTCAAAATTATAAAAGCAGTATATGACATACCCACAGCCAACACCATATTGAATGGGGAAAAGTTGAAAGCACTCCCCCCAAGTAGAACAAGACAAGGGTGCCCACTGTCACCACTTGTATTAAATATGGTGCTGGAAAATCTAGCCAGAACAATCAGGTGTGAGAAAGAAATAAAGGACATCCAGACAGGAAAGATGAGGACAAACTATCCTTGTTGGCTGATGAGATGATCTTTTATATAGAAAACCCTGAAGACATCATCAAAAGACTCCTAGAATTTATAAATAAGTTCACCAAAGTCTCAGATTACAATGTACACCATCATGGTACACATATCAGTAGTATTTCTGTATACTAATAACAGTCAAGTTGAGAGTGAAACCAAGGATACAATACCATTTACAATAGCCACAATGGAAATAAAATACCTAGGGATATACTTAATAAAGGAGATGAAAGATCTCTACAAGAAGACCTACAAAACACTGATGAAAGAAATCACAGATGACACAAACAAATGGGAAAACATCCCTTGTGCATGGATTGGAGGAATCAACATCATTAAAATGTCCATGCTGCCCAAAGTGATTTACAGATTCAGCACAATCCCCATCATAATACTAACTTCATATTTCACAGATTTAGAAAAAATAATCCTAAGCTTCCTTTGGAACCAAAAAAGAGCCCACATAGCCAAAGCAATCTTAAGCAAAAAGAATATATCTGGAGACATCATATTACTTAACTTCAAATTATACTACAAGTATGTAGTAAGCAAAATAACATAGTATTTGTGTAAAAGTAGACACATAGACCAGTGGAACAGCATAGAGAAATCAGAAATAAAACCATCTATCTACAACTGATCTTCAAGAAAGAAGACAATGTTATATACTGGGGAAAGAAGCCCTATTTGATAAATCTTTGCTGGGAAAATTGGATAGCCTTGCATGCAGAATAATGAAACATGATGCCCTGTCTCTTACCATACAAAAACATTAATTCAAGATGGACAAAAACTTAAATGTAAAGCATGAAACCATAAAAATTCTAGCAGAAAATATAGGAAAAACTCTTCTAAACATTGGCCTAGGCAAAGAATTTATGACCCTAAAGTAAAATAGCGCAACAACTAAAATAAATAAATGGGACTTAATTAAATTAAAAAGCTTCTGCACAGCAAAGGAAATAATCAAAGAGTGAATAGACAAACTACAGAATGGGAAAAAATATTTTCAAACTATACACTAGATAAAAGACTATTGTCCAGAATCCACAAAAAATTCAAACAAATCAGCAAGCAAGAAAGAAACCATCCCATCAAGAAGTGGGCAAAAGATATGAACAGTAGTTTTTTGAAAGAAGACAGACAAATGGCCAACAAATATATGAAAAATGCTGAAATCACTAATCACCAGATAAATTCAAATTAAAACTAGAATGACATACCACCTTACCCTATCAGAATGGCCATTATTAAAAAGTCAAAAAATAATAGATGTTGAGATATATGCAGAGAGGAAGGAAAACTTATATGCTGTTGGTAGGACTGCAAATTAGTACAACCTCTGTGGAAAACAGTAAGGAGATTCCTTAAAGAAATAGATGTAGACCGACCATTAAATCTAGCAATCCCACTACTGGGTATCTACCCAAAGGAAAAGAGTCATTTTATCAAAATGACACCTCTCCTCATATGTTTATTATAGCACAATACACAATGGCAATGGTGGAATAAACCTAAGTGCTCATCAGTTTATGAGTGGATAAAGAAAATAAATCAGCAAATGACTGGAAAATATATACACACCATGGAGTACTACTCAGTCATAAAAAGGAATGAAATAATGTCTTTCGTGCAACTTGGATGGAACTGGAGACTATGATTATAATCATAATCCCCATATTTTCTCTCTAATAAGTGGGAGCTAAACAGTGAGTATACATGGTCACAAATTGATATAAAGGACATGAGGCACCATGAAAGGGAGAGGGTGGGAGGGTTGGTGTTGGGTGAAAATTTACCTGTTGGGTAAAATGAACACTATTCTGGAGACGGGCACACCAAAAGCCCTGACTTAATCATTATGCAAGGCATCCATGTAAGAAAAACACTTGGACCCTGTTAATTAATATTTTAGAATAAAAAAATCCCCCCAAAACTAATATCCTTGATCATGGGACTCAGGAGTATAACTTTGTTTTTTGTCTTTCTTTTGGCATCAAGCATTCTTTTGCTTATAACATAAATATAAAGGGGTTGGGTGGAATCAGATGGTGAGGTAAAAAAGTTAGTTCTGCCTTCACATTATTGTACCTAAGTATGCATCATTTCTACTCTGCTGGAAAACTAGACAGAAATTACAGCCTGTGGTTGTATTTTGAATGCTAGAAAACTAAGCATACATTCAAAATTGATATCCCAAGGAAAAAGTTTAGGTTACCAGACTAGGCACTATGTGTTTTCTAATAATTTGTTAAAATAGAAAAAAATTTGAGGACTTTGGTATTTGAGATGGTAGTCTGCCAACTTCCTCCTTTGCCAGCAAATTAATAAACTCCTGTTTTCTTCTCCTCAAGCCACTTGTCCTTGTTCTTCTGATGAGAACTTGGGGACAAGTTCTGAACTTTTGATAACAGAATTTGGTGTCCCTGGGTGGGCCCCTTTAGCACCCCAGTGGAATGGCACACCATGACTGCTGGAATAGGCATTGAGCATCCCCAGGTCAAAACTGTTGAGTCGTCACAGGCAGGAGCAACTTCTTTTTTGGGTGAGAGGACAAAGGATGGCCCCAGCAGCTGCCAGAGCTTGTTGTAGCTACAGGGAACTCACATCTCTGTCTCCTTGAAGTAGACATGGTTCCCCACAACTGAACTGAGTTGAGGAAAAGGAAACAGATTTGGAAAGCGTTGTGACAACCAGGGCCATTTGTACATAAAATTCCCTGGGATGCTAAGACCCTGTTTCCATCCACGGAGGGGGGTTCAGACCTCCCTGTTGGATTTGTTTTGAGGTGCCAATTTGGGGTTGGAAGTCAGTAGGTTGAGTGGAACTAGGGAACCTGGTTTGGAAGGAGCTCATCTGTGGTTCCGAGGGAACCAGGAGGGGTTGGGAGTTGTTGCTACTTTAGTCTAAAGGAATTTGTTTCTCAGTTTGTCCCCTTTTTGGGTCAGGGGATGCTGATTCTCATTTGAGAATTCGGTTCTCACTTCGTGCTCCCATCTGGCCAGCCACGGCATTTGTGTGTGGGATTCTCTGTATTGTCTGTGTTTGTTTGTAAAGTTTTGCTGCAACACAGCAAAGCTCCCTCTCAAAGTCACTTGGGAAAAACTTTGGCTGAATGGTTAACTTATAGCTATGAACCTACGTGAAGAGAATGGTGTCATTGTAATCCAGTGTATATGCTGGAGTGTGAGGAGAAGCAGTCGTTCAGTGAAAATTCCCCTTTGATTGACAGGCCTTGACATTTTAGATTGTTTGTATTGGGAATTCCCTATATTGTTAGTGTTTGATTGTGAGATTTTGTCTGCTGATTTTTTGTGCCTACGTCTAAAGATTATTGTGATACCACTTGTGTGGAATGTGAGGAAAAGTGGTGGTTAATGGTTTGTGGTTTATTCTGAGCTGTTGGTTCTTTTAAAATTCAGAGTGCAAATGCTGGACCTGCCACTATAACGTTAAAATGTTCAGTCTCAGGCTCTCTGCTTGAGGCAAACTCATTGTTTCTGGTATACAAAGTGATCTGTGTTTGTATGATTTTTGATAAATGAGGTCTTCCCACTTCACCAGGACCCCACAGCCAGCCAGGGTGAGGCGCCAGGTGGGGCCACAGCCTGGGGCAGATCTGGCAGGAGGGAGGACCGCTGGCCTTGCCTGCGCAGAGTGGTGCACAGCAAGGGGAAGGAAGGCTCACGCTGTGGCCATCTCTGCACCATGGGGGCACTGGGGAAGCCTGAACTAACTCATCAATACCACACCCAGTAAATTGTGAAATGGCCTCACCCACCCCGCAGCAAACTCACTTTGGGCCAGAGGGAACCAGTAGCCAGGTGGGCAGTTTGCAGCGATATCAGACAGGACGCTTGAATGTGCAAGAACAGCTGCAGGATCCTTTGAGATGGTCAAAAGGAATGGGCGGAAAAGCCTCCCCAGGCAGACTTTTTGTAAAGAAGGACCTTGAAAGCACATTGCCCAAAGTTGCAAACACCTCTGGGTAGCAAGAAACCCCCAGGAGAGAAAATGCTTTTTTTTCCAAGTTTCCGGGACTCAGATAGTGAAGGAGGGAGCAGGAGCCCCTGCCTCCAGATACCCTCATAGGAACGCTGGGAAAAACTGGCAGTGGGGGTTGTATTGGTGCCAACCTGTGTGGACAGAAGTGGCCTGGTGGGGGGCTCCTTCCCCCAGCTGCAGGCCTGACCCCAGCACCAGCCCCGCCAAGCCAGACAGGGGCAGCCGGGGAGGGGCCAGGCAGCAGTGAGGCAGGCCGGCAGGCGGCTGAGGAATATCCATTTACAAACTTCTCGGTAGTTTGAAATTTTTTTCTGTAACATATGCTTTTATAATAAAAGCAGAATATTGTCTTCCATATGGATGTCCTTATTCTAAAAACTTTAGGCCATGCCTTTCTTATTTCAATCCAGCCTTTCTTAAATACCTGGATTATTGGATTCATGGTCATAATCTTAGCTATTTTTCCAGTGGCTAATATATATATGAGTATATATGTGTGTGTATGCGTGTGTGTGTGTGTGTGTGTGTGTGTGTATGTGAGTGAAACTAGCCAGCAGGTTATTGGTCTTTAAAATATAAATGCTAAACTGTCACTGTGGTCCATCATTCTGAACATAAAGATGAGACCACCTTACAGGCCTCAGTATTTCTTGTCTGATAAAACCTGCTTATATACCTCTCCTCCAAGAGTCTCTTTATTTCACGTTTTCTTCTCATGGACGGTGAAACTCGAGCCCCTGCTTGTGGCTCGACACTCACTCTGGGCTTATGTGGGCAGAGGGCCCGTCCCGGCCGACCTCTACGAGGCTGCCTTTGCGGGCGTCCCTCAGTGCGCAGGTGCAGCTCCTCAACTCCACTTCCCCGCCTCCACTGCAGTGCTCCTCGTCTCTGAATCCTGTCCGCTCAGGGGCATTCTGGAGCAGCGTGTTAAGACACTGAGTGGTCACCGTTTTTCCCAACCTCACTTGGCTCTTTTCTCCCGAAGTCCCGAGGGAGGCCGGGCTGGCATGAAGCACCTGTGCGGTGATGACTTTCCTCAGAAGCGCTGCTTCCCGCAGACCCTCGGGCTGTCGCTGGGCGCAGTGGTAAACTTCTCTTGCCCCTTTCCATGGGTGGAGTTCCTCCCGGGAGAGCCGCCCTTCCTGTCTGCAATATGCCTTCTCTGGGGCATGAGCCCCACTCCCAGCCCACCACATGCTAATCCTGGTTTGTCAGCCATTCTGCCAGTTGTTTCTCACCCGGATATTTTGATTTCATTCTAAGAAAACTTACAAGCTTCCGAGTCAATCGGTAGATACAAATAACTCTTATTGTTTTAAATTTTTTAAATTATTTTTTGAGGTGGTACCTCATAGTGGTTTTATTTATTTATTTCTTATTTCACAGTGTTACGGTGGTACAGGTGCTTTGGTTCATAAAGTGCCTTTGCACTGCCCAACATGCGTGCCCATTTTAAATGCAGGTTGAGATATGTCTCCAAAGGGAAGTATCTGGAATTTAGTTCCGGCAGAGCTGAGACTCCTACCTCGTATACATTGTGAATGGAAAGATCTTTATTACCATAATGTGCTGTCGTTCCAATCTGCGTATAACAAAATGTGCAATGGCCACTTCTTTTGAAGATTAAAATATAGCAGGTGAAATCAATGTAAATTGTCATGGCTTTATATTATATTTTTATATAAATATTATAAGAAATCCATACATAATAAATTAGATAAAGAAAATGGAAGATCCAGAATAAAAGTCACTTGATTATAAATAATATTTCCTGTAGGAAATTTAGCAACTCAGAGATGTTTGTGGGACCAAAACTGCTCAGGGAAAGAATGGAAAGTGCCTGCCCTGATGAATTCTTAGGGCTTGTCTGTGGTTTTTCTCGTTTCGTTTCGTTTCGTTTTGTTTTTCTTTTCTTTTCTTTTCTTTTTTCTTTTCTTTTCTTTTCTTTCTTGTCTTGTCTTGTCTTGTCTTCTCTTCTCTTTCTTTTCTCTTTTCTTCTTTTCCTTTCCTTTCCTTTCCCTTTCCCTTTCCCTTTCCCTTTCCCTTTCCCTTCCCTTCCCTTTCCCTTTCCCTTTCCCTTTCCCTTTCCCTTCCCTTTTCCCTTCCCTTTTTTCTTCCCTTTTCCTTTTCCCTTTCCTTTTCCTTTTTCCTTTCCTTTTCCTTTTCCCTTTCCCTTTCCCTTCCCTTTCTCTTTCCCCTTCCCCTTCTCTTTCCTTTTCCTTTTCCTTTTCCTTTCCTTTCCTTTCCAGCTGAGCACAGGCACTGGAACAGATCACCCCAGCTCATCTCATTGGCTGTGGTTGTCCTAAACATGGTAGAATAGAGACTCTCAGCTTGTGAATTTTATACCTTAGCTTTTCGAGAAGAAACTAAAGAAAATCAATTCTTGTACTAATGGAATGAAACATATTTGTATCTAATCAGGGCCTGTCAACAGCAAAAGAATTGCAACTCCAGACTCCTTAAGGTTCCTCTTAGCAGAGTTTCAGAGTTTCAGCGTATACTCTGATAAAGAAAAGCTGTTCTGTGTAAGTAGCAGTAGTATAAATCACTCATCTTGAAAAATTTTACTCAGAAAATTTCTAAAGTAATTCTGGAAAATAAATTTCTGCTTGCAAAATTTTTAAATTGACATTGAAAATTTTTCATCAAGTTGTATTAGATAGGACATCATTGCAAACATTTTAAAGATTGGTATTTTAAAAACTATTAATTTCCTTATAAGCATCTAATGGGATGTAAAAATAAAGCAGTTTGAAATATCCTGTCCTTTTTTAATTATATATATTTTTTACTTTTACATTATCTTTTATTACTTTGGAATCATAGCTCTCATCCACTTTCTCAAATTGCACTAATTTCCTAAATTATACCGTTTATACCATGTTTTTTTTTGAAAATCTCTTGCTCATTATATTATCAAATCTCTTTGAACAAAAATAAAAAGAAAAATTTATTCAAACATTATTCTTACATCTTCAGTCTCTAAATATTAAAAAAATTCTGTAAAATTATGTAGCAGCTAATATTAACATATGTTGCTCAAATAAGCAGCGTGTGTTACTAACTCATTCCAATAGTTATTAACGTGAAAGTTGGACTTGGGACTGTCAGTGACATGGTTGGGCATGTTTGGTTACTTAACTAAAAGTAATTTCATTGAAAACCGTATTTTATTTTATTCTCCGTTGACATCTTTATTTATTTATTTTTATTTCAAGATACTATGAGGGTACAAACATTTTGGTTATATTTTATGTCTTTGCCTCATCCAAGTGGGGATTAGAGGCATGCCCTTCCCCTCTACAACGTTCACTGTGTCCATTAGTTGTGAGTTTACCCCCCACGACCCCTTAATCCCTGGAGAATATTACTACCATGTGAGTGAGCACCATAGTGTTGATCAGTCCGTGCCAATTTGATGGCGAGTACAAGTGGAGCCTATTCTTCCGATCTTGTGATACCTCACTTCAGATAATGGGCTCAAGCTCTATCCAGGAAAATATAAGAGGTACTAGATCACTGTCATTTCTTATAATTGAGTAATATTCCATTGTATACATATACCAAATTTTAATAATCCACTCATGAATCAACAGGCACTTGGGTTGTTTCCACATCCTTGCAATAGTGAATTGTACTGCCATAAACATTCGGGTACAGATGTCTTTATTATAGAATGTCTTAGTGCAACCTCTGTGGAAAAGAATTTAGAGATACCTCAAAGAGCTAAAAATTGAAATACCATTTGATCCAGCAATAGCACTATTAGGTATCTACCCAAAAGAGAAAACAGTATTTTAAATTGCCCGTGTGATTTACACTGAGGAGGTCTTTTCATCTTGTGTCAATGTTCAGTCCATAGTAAGAATCCGAAAAGTGAAAATTATTTTTTAAATGAAAGAATATTAAATTATCATTTCAGTGGCTGAAGGTTGAACGTAAATGCTGACATGTGAAACACTTATCACAGGTACCACTCGTCACAGAGTAGTTTAAGAACAGAAGTTGCAGACAGAGACATTCAGTCCTCTGAAGGTATCCATGGCGTTCTACCTCTTAGAAAATCTTGTGGTGAGCTCTGGGCTGGGAAATGTGGCAGTAAGTTTGTCACTGTGGCTGCTGCTGGCTACTGCTGATAGCACAGTGACCAAAGGCTGAGAATCTGCAACCCAGTTACCTGGGCTCACGTCCCTGCTTTGCACGTGGCCGGGCAGGCGTCGGTGAGTTACTGAGACTTCCAGAGCCTCTTTTTTCTCTATCGATGATAGTGAAGACTGAGAAAGAGGAAAGCAGCCCTGATAGTGGGAAACGGACTCAAGCTGACAGCTGTCCTTGGTGGTGTTGGGAGCCGGCTGGCGGTCAGAGCTGGTCTTGGTATTCTCTACTGGAAATAAAAAAGTCTTACAGAACATCAACATCAGACAAGGTCATTCTGTGACTTTGATAAAGATAAGATAAAGGCAAGATAAGATTAGTTGATCATTTTGACTGAGTACTGACAAAAGAAAAGGTCACTATAAAAGCCACAGGATATCTGCTGATATGAGTGATTGCTGCTTTCTCAGTTTGCCTTCCTCCTAGAAAACATTTGTTAATACGCCCAGTCATAGAATTATCCCTGCCTCCTGACAGCAGCCAATCTGGAGTGAATATCAGCTTTCTGGAGCCCTTTCCCCAAATCACCTTATCAAAGCCCAAATCCTATAACAAGTCCTTCCAGCCACTCTCTGAGATGCCCCCGGTTACCCATCCACATCCCTCGCTGGGACCAGGACTGAACCCAACTTTGGTAACGAGGATGGGTGTTTGTTTCCTTTGCGGTCTCTGCCTGGAGGTTCCTGTCAGTGGTGATGATAATAGTAACAATTTCTTCATAAGGTTTCCATGAGGATAAAATTAATTAGTATGTGAAACGCACTCAGAATATGTCTGATTGAAAAAGGAGAGGCGCTGTCAGTGTCCCTGTGTCCCTAACTTCCCATCCTCTGCCACACCCCACCCTCGGGTCCTCAGGCCACAGACCAGCAACTCCCTTTTCTCCTGCTGCCAAGAAGAGCCAGTGAGAACTGGGGCCTCCCTCAGTATCTGTCCCTTTCGTTTCTTGAAAATGGCAGAAATTTTCACCGATTCAGTAAAGTTGAATACTGTCTGGTTTATGCCAAAATTGGAGATATTTTGAAAAAAATAGCACCACCTGTCATCTTCATCACTGATTCACTCAGCAGATCAGCAGCGCTGGGGACAGGACTATCCCTCCACCAGCGCTGTGGGAGCCACACTGCGCCTTTGTGCCGCGTCGTCACGTTTGCTGGTTTGCCAGGGCTCTGCGCCCTGGTACCCCGTGGCCCGGAGCGGGGTGCGGCAGTTCTTACTGCACTGGGAGAAGCCGAGGATGTCCCCGCCTAGTATGGACGGTTTTATTTCTACCCCATGCAGTTCCAGCCCCACCCGTGCATCACACTCATCACCCAGGTCCTGCTGCTCCATCGTCAGTGGACCAGACGTACCAAACTGATACCCAAGAACTAAAAGAGATGGAGGTATTATTGCAAAAAAATGGTTATATAGGGACAATACAGACATATTTCCCCCCCGAAAATGCCATGTAATATATGACTTAGGAAGGTTTAGAGTAGAATCATTCATTGGATAAACATAACAGCATTCGAAATCCTCAGGTAAAATGGGCAAATTAATGGTATGTACTTTATAAAATGGGGAGATTAAATGAGAAATTAAGGCAAAGTGCTTAGCCGGTTGCTTCTGCAAGCTAATCACTTGGTATGTCTGTTCTGCAGACAGATGGTCACCTTCTAATCCCCGGAATTTGCATATGTTACTTTACATAACAAAAGGGGTTTGGCCGACATGATCAAATATTTCGAGATGGGAAGATTATCCTGAATTATCCTGTGGGCCCCATGTCATTAATCACAAGAGTCATGATAAGAGGGAGGTGTCAGAGTCAGAGAAAGAGATTTCGCCATGGAAGCAAAGGTCAGAATGACGGGGCCATGAGCCAAGGACAGCAGGCGACTCCCAGCAAGTAGGAAAAGCGAGGGGCGATTCTCCTGTAGAGCCTGCAGAAGGAAGCAGGGTAGCCCTGCCGACACCCAGGGTTACTAAACCCCTGAGACTTCTGACTTTTGGAATGGGAAGACATTCCTTTACATTGTTTAAGTCACTAAGCTTGTGGCAATTAGTTGCAGCAGCAATAGGAAATTAATAGAATAGCTTTATTCTTATCGATAGTACTGCGTCAGTTTGCTAGGGCTGACAGAACACAGTGCCATGAACTGAGTGCCTTAAACAACAGAAATTTATTGTTTCACAGTTCTGGAAGCTAGAAGTGCAAAATACAGGTGTCGGCAGAGTTGGCACTTTCTGAGGGCTGTGAGGGGTGGATCGGTTCCGGCCTCTCACTTTGGCCCATAGGTGGCTGTCTTTTCCCATGTCCCACGGCGTCTCCCCTCTGTGCATGTTTCTGTGTCCGCATTTCCCCGTTTTATAAGGACGCCAGTCATGTTCTACAAGAGCCGACCCTAATGAAGTCACTTTCACCTGATTACATCTGTAAAGACCCTGTCTTCAAATAAGGTCACACGCTGAGGTAATGCGGGTTGGGTCTTCAACATATGAATTTTGGGGGACATAATCTAGAATCATTGTTATGAACACTTAAAATTCTAGAATTTGAGAACTATAACAATACTCTCAGAAACATAAGCATCTAAGAATTATGTTAACTATAACTTTCATTTGACTAAGTGGTTCTTTTAAAAGGCAGCACGATTGGGAATGTACCGTACTACAGAGGGACCATGACTTATTGGTTTAATAAGAAGTGGTATCCTTGATTCTACCACTGGGATCCAACCTCAATTATGGGGACTGACAACTTAATAGTTCTAAAAACAGCTCCCTTTTATAATTATAAAGAATTTCCTTTAGGGGTATTAGAAGTTCTTTAAGTCACTCGTGTTCTCCCATGAGGTCCGCATAAGCACAGGGCTGCTACGTCATTTTGAGTGTCCCCAGTAGTCCCGCAGTTGCTGGACAAAAAGCTTGTCCAATATAGCAAGTGGCAGCTATATGATTCCACAGAGGAAGCAGACCCGGTCATAGTTAACAAGAATCTGACCTTGATTACATTCATCCTTGGTCATTGGGGTTTAAAACTTCAAGAACTCTTTAGAAAATGGATATTTCAAAAAAGTGTGTGCCTTTGTGTGTGTGCATGTTGTGTGTGTGCATGCTTAAGTATGCATAACTTTCAAACGATTTGAAGAACTGTTAAAGCTCATTTATGGAGCCCAAGAGTCCTACTCTGTAACCGTTTATCTGAAGCAGGGTTCCTGAGAGTCTCTTGTCTGCTTTGCTGGCATCACAAGGTTGAGCCTCCTTGCTGGCGTCGGGAACCTTGGCTCTCCCTGCGGGCTCCAGGCTCATCTCTTCCCTCTTGGTTCTACGTGGCCTCCACCGCCTTGTCTTTGACCTCACTGGTCCTTGGGAATTCCTCGAACGCTGCACTTCATCAGCCGCCGCCTCCCTGTTTCCCCCTGGAATGTGAAAATCAGTATTTGTGAATCCCTCTATATTTGTGGTCAGCTCTGTTTGCTTTAGTGATTTGATTGTTTTTCAAAACTTTGGAGTATAAATTATACTGCATTTATAACTAGTAGTTTTGCTCAGGCCTTGTTTCCCTGAAACACAGAATGCATCTTTAAAATGCATTTTTTTTCATATGTAGGATTGTGTGTTTTAAATATTACACTTTTTATTATCTTTTCCAAAAGCACATACTACTAATTTTAAAGAAAATTTCCAGTAAAATCGCTGTTTGCTATGTGAATTGAAACAGTACTTATATGGGCAAATCATATACTAACACAGTGTCTTGTGGCTTCTGCTTAAATCGATATCATATAATCGTATGTTTTATTTGGGTTGGATGTTCCATTGTGCTCTTTCATAAAGAAGTCATGAACATAGTGCCATTGTTTAATCTCTGAAGCTAACTACTAGAAGCAGTAACAAAAACATGTAACCAAATATTGAAAATTATGGGGAATATCTATCAAGAAACTTCAGTGGAAATGAATCTGTTGCGTGTTGCCTTTGTTCCAGCTCTTCCTTCTGCCTGGAATGTCTGGTTTTCTCTCCTCTTTCTTCAAACTGCAGCTCCATCCATGATGTATTTCCCGACCCCCTGAGGCCTGCGTGGCTCTTGGAATCCAGGTGCACTTCTGTCTCTGCAATGGTCGAGTTAGGTTGTAATCACTGATTTCTTCTTCCTCTTTTCCTCATCTTCATCCTCGTCCTCGTCTTTCTCTCCCTCCTCCTTCTCGTCAGCCTTTCCCACTGCATCCTAAGCTTCCTGAAGTCAGCAGTGGCTACTGTGTGTCACCCAGGACCAAGCACAGTGCCCTTCACTGAGGACAGGAGCAGGAATACTCTTCCTATTAAAACACATTTTTCTTTTGTCATTGTCACTACAAAATGATTTTAGAAGGTCATATGAAGACATTTAGGAGGAGTGTCTAATAAACATCCTTTAGATTCCAAGCACTGGCTAGATATGGGGTGTGTGTGTTGGCTGGAAAGACAAACGGTTCTTTCATACTGAGGAGCCGTGATGATAGTGACGGCACCCACTGCCACAGGAGGCGCAGGAAGTAGTGAAAAGCAGACATGCAGAGGTGTTTCCGCTTTTGTGGTAACGTCGAATGGAGTGCCACCGATTTTAATGCAAAATTAGCTATAACCAAAACACAGTTTCATTAACTTTCAAAACATTCTTACATCCGAGGGTCTACTTTTGGAACATCTCTCCTGTCTCCTCATTTTCCTCTAATTAAATCTATGCTGTTTTCTCAAGCACTCAAACATTTAAGAGGAAATATGAATTTTGTCATTTGGATAATGAGCATATTATCATATTATTACCTACTTTATTGTAAATATTAATATGTCAGCTAAAATCAGGCCTAATTAAGCCATTTCTGATTAGCCTGAGAACTTAAGCACCGTTTACACCTTTTCCTGTTGGAAGATGGGTTACGTGCTTTAGACAAGTGCACACTCTTGAAGGCCAGCCTGCTTTCTGTTGTGAGACTTCTCTATGTCATTAGAAGCTTCTAATGATGATCTCAGCACTTCACGCTATTTAATAGTTGTAGTCCTATAAAATTGCATAATTTAAGTTCTTTTGAAGCTGTGTATATTCTACACCATTAATGTATAACTGGCTAATTAGAATAATCAAAATAAATCATTTGTTAAATAAATAAGTCCTCCCTTTCCAGTTTATCACTTTAATAAGTCAGATTTTTATTCATTGTAAAAGTGTTCTGAGAAATTGGGGAATTGGGCACCTCACCCTGTCAAGTCCTCTGTTCTCTGTACTTAATGAAAAACACGTGGCGTTTGCTCCACCCGATAATTTCTGCATCTTTGTTTTTTGCTGCCTGCAGGTCTCAGTCTCTCTTTTTTATCCTCTACCTCTTACCCCATTTGCCTTTCTGTTGAAATCATAAACCTTTAAAACTGACTTGATTCCTCTTAGCTGCAAGTCGGGACACTATCCTCCCGTTTGATTTTGTAAACCAGTAAATGGAATAATCCAAAGCGTGAGCTCTGCAGGTCGGAACACGTGGGCTATGGCTCTTCTCCACCTTTGGGCTTTCAACAGCTCCACATTCTGACACATGACGCTCTTTCTGATGCATTTTTAGGTTTTAGATGATTATTTTCTCTATCAACTTTTCTTATAAAAGGGTAAACTTATAAAATCAATAGAGACAGCTTAAATCTGGGGCTCAAAGCTAAATTGCCTGGATTGTGAGGTAGGGTCTGTCATCATCTGGCTGGTGACTGTGGCGAGATGTCACTTACTCCTGTGTGCTTCAGTCTTCTCCCTGGGACAGCCAGGGTGGCTGGGGCGTTGCAGTGAGGATCGAATGAGTTAATACGGGACAGTACGTAGGTCGGTGCCTACATACTGAAGTTGCTCAGTGATGTTCTCTTTCATCCCTATCTCTGTGGGGAAAAGTGTGCAGTTTCTCACGGCCTTGCAGCAGACAGCTGACGAATGAGTGATGTGCCGCCTCTATGTACCTCCAGCACCTGCTGCATACCTAGAGCTTTGCATCACTTAAAGAGGCCAAACATTCAAAAGCTCTCTGAGGGCTGGTAAAATTCAAGTCGATTTTTTTTTCTGGCATTTTATGTGCAACAAATCAATTAGATGATATTATTTATTTATATTAATAATAGTGAAACAGTTGCTCTCACAAATGGTGATCCTGGGCATAAACATGAGAAATGACTAGTCTTTTGAATTGAATTTCAGGAATTTTAATACTATTCTACTACTATTACATATACTACTATTTAACACTATTTGTGTTAAAGGAACCAATATGAGCAGACTCTTGAATGTCTACCACCTGTAATAGTATATTTATGGATATATATGCAAAATTATAACTATGGATAAATTAAATTGAGTCTTCTCAACGACTTGATATTAGATTCTTTGTAATCTGTTATTCTTTTTTAATTTCAAAATATTATGGGGGTACAAGTGTTTTTGGCTGCATGGATCACTTTTGTAATTCTCGAGTCAGGGTTAGAAGTGTGCCTGTCACCAAGATTGTTCATTGTACCCTCCTGTCCCCTCCCCGTGCGTGTGCTCGATTTGCACTGAGTTTTACTTCCTCTGTGCACGTGTGTGCCCATCGGTTAGTTCCACTTTAATGGTGAGTACATGTGGTGTTTGGTTTTCCATTCTGACTGTACCATTCTTAATCAAGAAAGATATTGAAAAGAGTACAAAATGTCAAGGTGGAATTTGCATGGGAGCAGACAGGAATGTTACTTACAGAGTTCAAATTGTCCTAGCAAGACTAAAAAAATAAATAAAATGAAATGTCATATGAGGGCATTTGAGCTTGGAGTGTTCCGTAAACTTCTGAAAATATACTGGAACTTAAATTTTTTTTTTCTGATTCTTTAAAAATATTTAGGACATGGGACTCCCTGGTAAGTGTGATTCATTATGAAAGGCTCAGTCTGTTTCTTATGATTGAAATCTTTGAGAAATACTCAGAATAGGTTTGCTTTATATTTCATTCCACTATGGTATCATGATACAAAAAGACTCCTGGGTGTATTAAAACCATTGCCATTTTCAAAATCTCATGCACACATTTTTAACAGCTTTCAAAAGAAATATGTAAACTGCTATTCTCCCGCTGAGGAGTGAAATTAATGATTGGTGGGCCACATTTCAACAGACCATTTGCCTTCCATTGTCATAAATATTAGCTGTCTGACAGGACACTATTAACCAGTCCCCAGGAAACTAATTGCTGAAAAGGCTTACAGGTGCTTTTATAACCAGAGTTACAAAAATGCAGAAAACTCTGACAGTAAGAGCACATGAACATGAATTCTTGACAGCCTGGCAAGAAATTCAGCGTTTTCCTGCTCTTGAGAGAGGGATGTAGTACCGGTGTCACTGACAGATCAGTTTACCTTTTGCTGTGGTACGAAGAGAGAGGGTTGTAGGCTGTCACAGACTTCAGGAAGTAAGAAAAAATGGTGTAGCCTTGAGCTGCAGCTGGAAAGAATTGTGCCTGTTGGATTCTATGGAACACTCAGTTATGTTTTAATTTCTTAGAATTGTAGGAATTGACTTCTGATTTTAAAATAGGTATTTCATCTAAAATGTTCTATTTTTGTCCAGGGAATATTAAAATATTTAATATTTTAATTCATTTGTAGTTCTCTACAATATCAAAGCAAAGAGCCATATTGGATTTGGTAAAAGACAAGTTTTACAACAGTAATATTTTTCCTGTTTTTTTCAACATAGAATTTCATTGAATGTAGGTTATGAGTTTCTCTTTGTTGTCTGTGGCTACTGAGTAGTAATTTGTCTCCTCTCAGAGTTTATTGCCTTCTGATGATATTTAAACCGTATAAAATTTCGTAAGTCCAGTTTTACTCTCTCCCTTTCATGGGCTGTACTAGCGATGCCAATTATCAGATGATGCTAACAGCAGAAACTCTGTACTCCTGTGTCCCTCAGTGCTGTGAGTCTCCACCCTGTCAAATAGAACCTATTTGCCTAGCCCATGTGTACTCTCAGGGTGATATAATACCTATCCATTGACATTTGTTCAGAGTTTTCTTCAATCTCTGCCAACTCCCTCTTGGATGCAGTTGCAGTTGCAGTTGCAGTATTTTGTGCTCTATAATATTTTTCTGTGCTCAGCAGGCCTCCCGAACACTATGCACTCCATTAGAAAGTCATACCTTATGGTATTTATATACAGTCTTAAATTTCATATTTTTGGTTTATGTATATTTTTCCGTTTATGTATATTTTTAGGTTATGTATCTAATTTCTAGGAATTAGACCAAATTTAACATAGAAAGACCTTTTACCTTGTTTCTTGTTTAGAGCTTGTGTTCCTATCATCTTTTTACATGATTTTTTTCCAAATACATATACACAGACTTAGAACCAATATATTCTTTTGAATTTTAGAGTAATAGCATTGTATACAAATAAAACAAAAAATCACTTACAATGATTTTTGTGTAGATGTGAATATGCTGAAATATTCTATTGGTTAGAGTCATTTATTCTGAATAACACAAAAATGATAAGTCATTTGGGGGTAGATCTAGTTCATTATCAAGGTCCAGGCCAGGCACGGTGGCTCACGCCTATAATCCTGGCACTCTGGGAGGCTGAGGTGGGAGGATCGCTCAAGGTCAGGAGTTCGAAACCAGCCTGAGCAAGAGCGAGACCCCATCTCTACTATAAATAGAAAGAAATTAATTGGCCAACTAATATATATAGAAAAAATTCGCCGGGCATGGTGGCACATGCCTGTAGTCCCAGCTACGCAGGAGGCTGAGGCAGGAGGATCGCTTGAGCCCAGGAGTTTGAGGTTGCTGTGAGCTAGGCTGACGCCAGGGCACTCACTCTAGCCTGGGCAACAAAACAAAGTGAGACTCTGTCTCAAAAAAAAAAAAAAAGAAAAAAAAGGTCTAGCATGCTGCAAATCCCATTCCCAGCTGCCGTGTTGGGCAGTGCTTGTTTGGACAGGATTGTGAGTAGTCCCGTTATTATTTCTTGTCTTGGTATTCTGAAAAAAATGAGATCCGGAAATTTTACCCTGAATCTCAGGATCTTATTTTTCATTACAAGTCCTCAAATAAAATTTCTAAGATTCCTTCACATGTCTCACATTTATATAATAAACGAGAACTTTTTTCCTCGTAGACACTAATAGTTAAGCTATGAAACCGGTGACACCATGTAAAATCATCATAACTCTATCCAAAGACCTAGTTTATCTCTAGATTTAAGGTCAAGGTTTTTTCTGGATCATACTAACTTGAATCACATACATTATTTATTTGAGTTATCATCAGATAATTTACTGATTATGAAAATCTGATATCAAGAACACATGTTCATGTGACGACATTTTTTTCATATTTAATATGATGAAGATTACCTAAAATTTAGGTTTGGCAAAAAGGAAAAAAAGCTACTTTTTAATTGTGGGATTCATCTCAAGTAGTACAAAACCTACATTTAACTGAAAATTATAATAAAATAATAAAAAAGCTAAAAAATTATATAATACCTAAATATAATTCAATTAAAGAATTTAATATTTACTATAAAACAAAATATGGAAAAAGTATAAGTCAGATATTTATATTTTATTCAATAGTTATAAATCAGAAACCATGTAACTAACCTACCAAGAGAATAAAAACAGACTGTTACTGCTACCACAGAAGCCACCTGTAGATCTTGTCCCCCAGTGTAATTTTTATACTAGAATTTTGCATACAGTTTTCTTGTGAACTTAATTTAGCATGGTTAGTATGCGAATATTGTACATGTTCATATTTGATTTTAAAAATTACCCTCATGTTTAAATCCACGTGAGGAAAAATCGAGAGTAAGCACAGTTGGTGTTCATTGACTGGTGCCGTGCTGGAGGAGGCAGAACCATGCGTGGCGTTGGAGGGCCTCGATTGCATTCTAGCTCCAGCCCTTCTACAGCTCTTCCTCGCGTATTAAATGGTGATTTGTAATAATATGTGCAAGAGCAGCATTGCCCAATGGACCTTGCTGCGGTGCTGGAATGTTCCACATTCTATGTTGTGGAATAAGGTAGTCGTTAGGCACATGTGGCTCTTGAGACTTGGAATACGTCTGTTTTGACTGAGAAACTAATTTCCACCTTTGACAGTTTAAATACGAGTAACTGCATGAGGGTAGCAACTACTCTAGGGGCAGCACAGATTTTGAAGGTCATTGTTCAAGTGTTAAATGAAATAATACATGGATAGTGCTTAAAACGATGCCCCGTGTAGGGGAGAAAATATGGCTCTTCCTTACACACCGCTGGGTTTCTGGCCAAGTCCCTATAACAAGAGACAGGTCAACAAAGGAGAGGCACACAGATGTATGTAATGCAAGTTTACTGTGACGTGGGAGCCTTTGGAAATGAATACATGGGTGAACCTGTGTGTTTTATGTCAGATTTGATGCAGTAGATGGTTGTGAAGAGGACTGACGGGTACAATCTGGTGGTAATACAGGGGTGGGCAGCTTGTTGAACAAACAAGGCCTATTTGTTCAGTGTCTTCTCTGTGTCCCCAGAGGTCAGGATGCCCTGTCCTGCAGGTGTCGGGAGAGGTCTCTGGAATGGAGACCTGTGACCTGCCATGGGATGGGAGGCGGAGAGACCTTCCTGCTTCCGTTATTTTCTCAAAGGCCAAGGTGCCATAATTTGGGTAGTATGTCCTAGACCCCATAACTATCAGATGTTACTTATTATAATAATAATCTTCATGATACATACTGGGCTAAACGGAAGCATAACAGACATTACTTCTTCTAATAGTCACAGTAATTATGTGAGATAGCCATTACTTTAAGATGAGAAGATCAAAGTTTAATTAGGTCAAATAACTTACCTCCCATTATAAAGGATTCACCCAAGGTAGATAAGATGGATGGTTTGACTTCTATCCTGCTAGTTCTCATACCTTTGCTAACAAATATCATCTTGGTATGTGCTTGATGTTGGAGCTCAACTAACATACTTGCTTTTGAAATTTTGTTTTGATAATTATGTATGCATTAACATTTTTCTGGTTAACTAGCTCTTCCTCTTTCCAACTTATTTGAGTAGATATTCTACCCCTACTGAGCTCCTCCCATGGAACGAACAAACAGACAATAAACATGGTTTTAAAATGTTGATGACATTTTACCTCAATTCCATTTTTTAAAGATTCTAGGTGATATCTATCATAAGGATTTGGAATATAAATTCGGAGCAAAGATTAGATAATGTGTTTAGATATGATTTTACTCTCCATTTTGTTTCTTCTATGCTATTTCAAGGAAATGGAGTTCATTTCACTTGAACTATGTGAAAACTGTAATATTCTTAGGCTTTTGTTAATAACGATTGCACATCACATTCTGAAAGAAACCACTTGAGAGTCGGTTCATATTGTAGAAACTCTCAAAGGTTATTTACTTGGTTCAAGCTAGAATAGTAGTCTGGCGGGGAGAGTGGTCCCCTGTGTGTAGTGACACATCCTGACAGAACCCCACGCTGCCTCAGAGCAGAGCCAGGCGTGTGATGGACGGCTGCTGGCGGGGTGGTGGTGACAGCCGCTGCACTTCTTACCAGCGCCCTGTGTACTCACGTTTGCTGGCCAGGCTTGATATTTTACATCCTTTTCAAGTATTATTTAAACAATCGTGTTTAAAGCTGCAGCAGACACCATTCTCGGAGGGGATGACAAGATGAGGGCTGTGCATTCCTGTGACCTGTTGCCAAAGACTGTAGTGTATGCCCTATTTTTATATTTAAAGAACAAAATGCTTAGTTTTGGAGTAGAGTTAAAAATTATGATAAGCTACAACTGAGTAGGCTGAGATTTCTTCTTTTATGCCTGTACTCATTCTTCCCCATTTCCTCCTCTGCCTATTAGTGATTATCTTCAATTTCAAATATCTATGTTAATATTAGGCTGTAAAATGCTATCAGTTATTTTTACATTTACTGGTACATCACTCAAACATATTTGCCATATAAAAATAAAAATTGTATGGAATAGAAGGAAAGCTTTGGGTTATTATCAAAACAAAAAGCCATAATGCCTGACACACTGCTTATTGCATACTCTTCACTTTCATGAAAACTTTTCAGTGAAGTGGAATTCATAGGACACAAAAGAAGTATAGGCAGAATGAACTGTAGATTTCCACAGACTGGAGAAATAGCAGGCAAACCAAAACTATCCAAAAACTATTTTTTGTTTTGTTTGTTTGTTTTAAGCAATAATAGTTGCACATATAATGTTTTCCAAAGTGTGCTTTTTAGAACTCTAGATCTGTAGTATGTTTGCTAATGTTACATAAAAAAGGATTTTAAAAAAAGAAAAGAGTTCTCAAACAACTATTTATTGTGGGATTTTAAAAATCTTTTACTATGTGAAAGTGCTTGGTAAATGTCCAGGAATAGGGACATAATATGTGACATTTCCCAGAGGTTTTCAAAGTCAGATGTCCCCTCCCCCGCAGTTTTTTCTGCTGATCAGTCCATAGAGTTATTCTAAATTTTAAACTTTATGTATGGTTGGTCAAGGACATTTCTAAAAACTTTATTCAAGCTTTATTTTATTGCTTTCCACGAGTACAATTTAAACCAAAAACAAAACACATCCCAAATTCTGTGAATTGCTTTAAATTATTATGTGCTTCATATTTTAACTTCTTAGCTCCCAAAGTCATGACATGACATCAGACTTAGGTCATGTCAGACCTTGAGAAACCTCGTTTTTCACAAAGATGTAACAGCTAACTGACGAAGCTTTATAATCTTGGATTTTTCTCCCGCTTTCTTCCTCTGTCACTCTTTGATCCATCATCTGTTTCTCAAATTGTTAAATCTGAATTTGGGAAAAATGAAGAACAGATCTGGAAAGAATGGTTTTGAAAATTCTGTTTTCTGAACCCCCCACTACCCCTTCCAGAACAATGCATTGACAAAGCTTTGCTAGTAGTTCTTGTGCAAGAGCACCTTCCTTTACTCTCAGAATCTCAGGTTAAGTTGCAGTATCATATTTGCCTAATATTACAGAATATTTTCAATGATCCCTTTGAGTAGAAAACCAGTATTTGGCCCAGTTCCAGTTCAAGTAATTATCTTTCTCTAATCTTGCCCTGTAATTTTTATTCTTGAATTGTGGAAGAGTCTTAACAATTGTGATCATTTAAGTCAGTGTTTCTATTTTAAGCTCTTTAGATGTTTTGGACAGGAAACTCTGGGAGCTGTAAAATGCTTACAGTGGTATTGGCATAGCTGGTTATGCTTTAGAGCACATTTCGAAGAGGTTCTTTTAAGTGGAACAGGGATGACACTCTGTTAGGGAAACTTACAATAAATAAATAAATGGAATAGGGAAATTATGCAGGCATTGGTGAATTATGGTACTTTATTTTTCAAATTCTTTGCTTTATGATTTTACTTTTAAGAAAATCTGTATTTTACATTCTTTATAATTAAAACTCTTTCATGTCTTATAGTTTTTCTTGATCAAGTTGCAGTTGTTTGTCTTCTCACATGCCTGAACCACATAAGGGACCACAGTAATGAATCGTAATAACACCTGTCCTGCAAGCATCTATTTATGGTGCAGAAAGAGTAGAGTTGTGCATGCTTATGCACACGTGCAGATGTTTCCTGTATTACTGCAACATAAATGGGGATGGTTTAGAAGAGAGTTCTGAGTTATTAACTTCATGTGATTTTATGGATTCAAGTTGGAAACACGAAACAAATCTGTCATGACGTATCCTGACTCCTGTTAACCATGTCTCTCTGCACTGTTCAGTAGGGTGGCCACTGAGCACTGGAAACACAGACAGTGCAAATCAAGACTATGCTGTAATGTAAGATAGGACACAAAATTTTAAAGACAGTGTTAATAATAATGTAAAATATCTCAACTCTCGTATTAGCTAAATGTTGCATATAATATAATGAATTATATTAAGCTAAATATATTATTAAAATTATTTCACCTGTTTTAATTTTTGTATGTGGCAATTAGTGAATTTAAAATTACATGTATAGTTCTCATAATGTTGCTCTTTGAAATGGCCACATTATATCTTTTAAATACTGTAGTCAATAGTTTTCTCCCCACAATTTTAGTTTATTTTTTTGAACTTTTAAAACCTTTTGCATAGTTTTTTATTAACAAAATCCCCATTTAGTACCTCCTGCCAGATGATTTTAAATTTATTCTATGAAAATGGTGGAACTCAAGTGAGTTAAAAATGTGTTCTAGGAGTTTGGGGCTTTAATGAGTTGAAAAGTCGTTTTCAGTTGCTTTACGTAGCAATTTTTACTATATCCCTTGTGTTACGTTTTCTTTAAAGCTTTTGTTATAACTTCAGTGAAAATAGTTGGGAATATAGTTTTGTTCTATTTTCTGCATTTTAAAATACCAGATCCATAAAAAAATCTTGGAAGAAATTACAAAATATTACCAGACATACTATATTACTTCCTGTCATGAGGGGAATAGATAATTACTTAGATAATTATCCAAGTAATTATCTATTTAACACAGGTATTAGGTTAAAATAATTTCAAGGGAAATCACTAGGATAATTAATTACTGTTTTTCCTCCCATCATCACAATTATCACATGCCAAGAAAGCAGGGGAGATGGAAAAGTGCAACATTGTTGTCACTATGCTATGTTGTCACTCTGCCATGTTGTCACTCTGCCATGTTGTCACTATGCCATATTGTCACTATGCTATGTTGTCACTATGCCATGTTGTCACTATGCTATATTGTCACTATGCCATGTTGTCACTATGCCATATTGTCACTATGCTATATTGACACTATGCTATATTGTCACTATGCTATATTGACACTGTGCTGTATTGTCACTGTACTATATTGACACTATGCTATATTGACACTGTGCTATATTGTCACTGTGCTATATTGTCACTATACTGGTGGTTTTGTGTTAGGTTCATGTGATCAGATTCCTGGGCTGCTGTTCTGCAGGGCTTATATTCTCAGTCATTGACTCCAATAAAAATGATATTCTGTAATGATGCCCTCAAAAGCTGTAGCTGTTTTGTAACATGAAGTTGATTTATGGAAAAAAATCCATCACAGACATGATAGAAATTTTCAATTTTTGTTGAATCCCAGGTAATAATAGGCAAGGAGGATTTTTGAACAAAACTGTACTAAAAATGGATGTTGAACAAACTTTTTTCCCCCACTTCTATTGATGTAATTTGTTTCTTCTGCTGTTGTTAAAATCTGTGACAGCTGCATAGGAACTGAGAACGTAAACAGTCTTTTAGTATGGCAGCCAGCTATTACTTTTTTTTTCCCCCTAACACTCTCATATGGGGAAAAAAAAATTCTTTTGCTGCCCTATACTCATTCGACACTTACGGTTTCTGCTGGGTTTCGTGTATTTATAGCACTTCACTTCTGGTCCCCAAACAGGTACTTGACCCCAATTGGGCTGCTCAGAAATTTTCCTGGGAATTTTGGAGTTTAGGTCAGAGAGAATATAATTTTATTCTCTTTCTAGATGCAGGTGTTTCATAAACATCTGTGTGTGTGTGTGTGTGTGTGTGTGTGTGTGTGTGTGTGTGTGTGTGAGCGAGGGGCAGGGCAAGGATCACTTTGGGATAGTCTGTGAACCTATCCTTGGAAAAATGTTTTACAATGAATACTATAACATACTTAGGATTATAAAGGAAAGCAGATTTATTGAAATAAAATTTATCAAAATATAAAAGAAAAACTAAATATATGATAAATTGCTGTCTGTGATTCTTAGCAGAGAGAAAGCTAGCATCTAGGTGCTTGGGGCAGAGAGTGGGTATGTAGAGGAGGCAGAGCGAGAAATGGGCAGAGTTCTGACAGTCATTGAAGCCCTGGTTCTGGGTCTTCCCTGAAACCCAGTTATATCTTCTCATTTTTTTCCAGTTAAATTAATTTGAAGTTGGTTATTATCACCTGTAATCTGAATATTGCTAAGTAATGTAATTGTATTTCTTAATTGATTGCTTTTAAAAAAGCTCCTTCTTATGTTTTGATACTGTGTCATTTGAATGCTAATTCTGCACTTACTGTGTTAGATTATAAACACCAAAAATATTAAGGAAAGTGTTGCTAAAATTTAAAGTCACACAGCCGAAGACCATGCTACACTTCCTGGCTCTAGGGTTTTTAAGGTGATGGTGTACAGTGCTGTCCTGTAAAACTTCTTGTGATAGTGACAGTGATCTATGTCTGCAGTATCTACTAGTCCAGCAACGCACTGGGAACGTGGAAATGTAGCAAGGGTGGCAGAGGAGCTGAATTTTTAAAATTTAATTTTCATTAATTTGATTTCACTTCAGATAGTCACATACAGGACAGCCGTGGCTATAAAGCCATTCTCTGATTTACATAATCTAAGCGTTTTCTATGTCGGAAGGTCTCAGATTAAAGCTGAGTTTTCCTCCACTTACTGTCCCGGGACACTCCATTTATCCTGTGTGTTTTTCGAGAGTTACTGCTAAGCGCAGGGCAGAAAGGTCGCCTCTGTGCGTTGTTACCATAGGCAAGTTACCCAACCCTAATGAAGCTAGTCTCATCATCTGCAGAGGGGGTAATAATATCCCTCCCATGTTGTTGTTAGAATAAAATTAAGTACGTTGAGAATAAAATTAAATAGATTTAAAGAGCTTAGCATAGTATCTAGCACTATTGTTAATCAGTTAAGTGTTAGCTACTATTGAATTTTTCTTTTACTTTGGATATTTATGTTAAAATATCCAAATAGATGATTATACCTTAGTTCACACTAGAGAAATGACAAACAAATAAAACATTCCTTCTTAAGCAGAAGATTCAATTTTTATCTCAATATATATGGACCACATTTTGAAAAGCATATTTTGATAAGATACCCTGGTCCATATGTTAAGGTGGATATTAGAGTAGATAACTTTACTGTTTTGGAAGTCTGTGATGCTTCATTTACTTGTTATGTGGAACTTTTCCCACTTTTTAAAAGAGGATTTATCCTTTCACAATGGGAAATTATGCTCTCAGCTATCAACAACTGCTCATGATTATATTCTATTTAAATTTAAGTACATGATGATTATTTAAAAAGTTTGAATTTCAGTTTAGTCCAAGTTTAGGTGATTTTAAAGTGTTCAAATGATGCTTTTATCACATAGAGTTGTCAGATATCTGTTGTGAACTGTCAGGGAAATGAGTCTTTAAAGATTCTGCTCAACTGTTTCTTTTAGTTATACTCTCCACATCTAATAGATTTAGAAACCACTCCGTGGTTCGCTATTGTATAAACATCAGCATTGGTCACTGTTCCTACAATGTCCCTACCGTTAATCATTTTGCTGCTCTTTCATCCTTGTGTAGTTACTGACGGGTGATCCAGCCTGCATACACTGAAACTTCTGTTCATCTGACAGCCGCTCCACAGTTTTCTGCATCATCTATGCTAATGACATGCTTAGCTCGTTATCTTAAATTGTGAAATTGTTTATGGACGTTCCCATAAATAGTGGCTAGTTTGGTACACTATGCTATATTTTACAATGATGTGAGCTGTTTATATTTGCATCTCAAAATAATTGACCTCCCTGTTTAAAAATTGTATTGTTCCTCTTTATTAATTTGTCTTAGGATTTCATCATGTATTATATTTTAAATTCTAAGTAAGAATTTCAGAGACTAATTATTATTGTGTTTTCTACCCAAACGAAGGCTGTTGATAGGGCCTGTCTCCACTTTGTGATTCTGGAGGCCGTCCTGGTACCGAAGTGAAGTCGCTAGCTGTGGGGTGGCCACGTGGCGCAGCGTGGCGGGCGCCCTGCAGTGGCCGGGGCCGTGGCATCTTCCAGGGTTGCAGGAAGGATATCTGAGGACTTATTGCACACTCTCTAGTTTCCTCCCTCTTTCTCTCTTTATCCTTCTATGACATGGAAATTAAGAATGTGGACAATGGGAAAACTCTCAAAACGCAACGCTAGACAGGGCAACCGAGGCATGCGGCCTGCTTGGGCGTGGCTGTGCCCTGTAGCTCCAGGCAGCCTGTGCGCTCCTGCACTCGGTGGGAACGTGAGAAACCTCGGGGCGGCACCTCCTCAAAGGGCTGACTTCCACACTGTCTGCACTCAGTAACTGCCTGGTAGGTTCTAGAAACTGCCTATGCCTGGGACACTCCCAGGGAGTCCAGCCGAGCAGTCTTGGGTGTGGCCCGGACACAGACGTTTTGTTGTTGTTGTTTGTTTATTTGTTTAGGGAGAGAGTCTTGCTCTGTCACCGGTGCAGCTCGGGTGCAATATTACATTTGACTGCCTCAGTTGAAAAGGTAAAACAAGACAGTCAGCTATCTTGATTTTTCAACTCAGATGGTCTGTACCCTTAAAGGACAAACTTACCTTCCACAGTAATTTGTGCATTCACATTCGTGACTCTGCATTACCTGAACACCTTGATACAATGAATGTACCAACATTGACCACAGGTGACCATCCTTAAAACCACTTGGGAAAATTTCACCTCTGCAAATACTAAGTCGGTATTTCCACTCTGATAAAACCAGGTAACCTCTTGACAGTCTCACTCGCACTTTGCGGACCACAGATAACATCCTCACTTCTTCCACAGTGTCAAATATTCATCCCTCCTTACACGCATAAGACGGTACTGGTTTATCGCTGCCCGTAAGGCTATGGTCTTCCATTTTTCTACTGTGCGTATCCGTTTATTTTTCAATTCTGTCAAAGCTGGTGCACTCCCCTCGAGACAGTTTAACTTTTTGCTCATATTCCACCCATTTTGCCCTATGTCTCACCCTCAGATCACTTCTAATTTTAACCTCTCCTTTCTTTCCCTTTCCTAGTTGTACATAAGATTTCCTTTGAAAAACGGTATCTGTTCTTTTTGTCACCCAAATACCATCTATTTCCTCAATAGTTTCTGTACCAGACTTCTCTAATAATTTAATTGTGTTATTTTTACAGTTTAAAAATTTATCAATAGGCTTTCTAGCACACAAAGTGGCCTTCGTACTAACCACTCTTCGAATATTGAATGCTTCTAAAAAAATTAATAAGCTTCTTATTGCCAAATTCAAGGATAGGATTTCAAGCCTCCAAATGCTCTAGGAAAACAGGCCAAAATCCTTTATTCTACATGTGCATTACTTTTAACAGTTATAGAAAATCTACTGCATAGGTATCTCTTTGAAAAATAAAATTTTGAGTTACACATTAAGAAAACAATTCAGCTAATGTATATTGAGCAGTTATTAAATACTATCTATCAGCTGCTTTGCCCAAATCACCCCGTTTTATCCTCATGATAGCCGTTTAAATGAAATACCTGAAGCTTAGGGAAGTTAAGTAACCTGCCCAAAGTCACAAAGCAAGTGAGCGGCTGAGCTGTAACTCAGACTCAGGTCTCTGCAGAACTACAGTTTATATATGTTAATATATGTACACACACATACATATACGTATATATCTCTCAAATATGGAGGGTTTGCTGTAATCAAGCCACTCATACTTTACTAATAACAATATTAATAATTGATTAGTAGTTTACAGAAATCCTGACACATGTGCTTTTAGAAAGAATCTTAAATAAGAGAGAGCAGGGTCGTGCAATGGTAATGGCCATGCGTTGTTGGTTAAACACTAGGAAGTCTAGCAAGCATTTAGCATTCCAGTTTGACTTGAAAATATTGGTGTATGAATTGTCAATGGGAAATTATGTATTAATGAGCATGTCAATGAATAGAAGAAGCTACAGTTTTCTTCTAAACATAATTGAAGCCCAGGGTATGCCAGTTTATAGTATCCCATTAACATGTTTCTTCTGACAGGTATCCCCTTGTGAAGACCTCTCAGGAATCTTTAATCACATGCAGTTGAATAGTTTTTAGCCAGGAGCACCCTTCTCTGTAGCAGATAGGGATTGATTAAGAAAAAAAAAAATTTTAAAGAGTAAGTAAATCTATTCAGCATGAAGGCAAAGATCATATCTAACATTTCTTTGTTGTTTTCTCAGTACTTGGAAAAAATATGTAATTCGGCAATAAATATTTGCTGTAGAGAAGAAAGAACAAATTGAGAACTAGTGAAAAAAGCCTGAATGATACACAATTGCAATTGCTTTCAAATATCCTCTGGACCAAAAGCAGTTATTGCTCTCTGGGTCACATGGCTCAGAGTTCTTTTTGATTTAATTTTCTGTCTGCATTTTTAATGCTTAGTGAATTTGGTTAAAGCCACATGTCCAGATTTTCCTTTATTATAAGATAGATATGCAAAAGAATTACTCAAATGAAATTAATACATTCTTCAAAATGAAATAAAATATTCATTCCAACTATTAAGTAGCACATCTTAATTGTTTTTGGGTGTCCTTTGTTTCTGAGAATCACATTCCAATATTTTTTAGCTGTTCAAAACAAATATATTTGCCTTGTTCACTGTGTCTTGCAAATTATTTTAATATGCATGAACAACTTTATAAAGTTAATTTATTCGGTTTTGGTTCAAGGAAGACACTATACTATATCTAAAGGAAAATACAATTTACTAAATAATTCTAAAATCTAAATTAACAATACACATGTCCCTAGGGGTTCGGGGGTTATAAATACACATACACATACATGTATACATGTGAGACAACACACTGGTGTATGTTTATAGGAAACTGAGAGAGATATCATCTGTAACAGAAGTCTATAGTTAGATAGATCTCTGTTTATAGAGATGATCATCTAGTTTATAGCCCTCATTTTAATGATGGCAAAATAGGTGAGTGGTAGTAGAGTAATAACATAACGTGATTGGTTAAAGTCAGTAAGTTATGGTCTTTCATAGTACTTTAATTACTATGCCTCATTCATAAACTCTGGGAGTCATTCTGTCTCTGAAGGACCAGGTAATGACAGCAGATTCCTTTATAGAAGGGTTTTGTAATCTCACCACCATCGGCATGTTTGTCCAAATAATTCTCTGTTGTGGGGCTGTCCTGTCCATGTTAGGGCACTCAGCAGCATCTCTGGTCTCTACCCACTGGACGCTAGTAGCAGCCTCCCAACCTCCCTAAGTCCTGACAAGCAAAACTGTCTCCTGATATGGCCCAATGTCCCCTGGAGCAGAGGTCCCCAACCTTTTTGGCACCAGAGAACAGTTTCATGGAAGATGGTTTTTCTACGGATGAGGGGATGCAGGGGTGGGGGTGTGGGATCACTGTCTCAGCTCCGTTTCAGGGCATCATCTGTCTGCAGCATTTATCAGTGGGTCTTTTCTTCTACCTAGAAAACTTCTTCATCTGGCTTCTGAGAAACCACACTCTTTTGATGTTTCTCAGACCTCACTGGCATCTCCAGCTCAGCTCCCTTTCCTGGTTCCTTGCCATTGTCTTGGCCTTTAGATCTGCGTGACACACAGCTTCACTTGTGACAACTCTTGTGATCCTGCCTAGTCCTGTGGCTTAAAAATCCCTTTTCTGTGCTTCCCGCATGCATCTCACTGCGTCTGTCTTCACATCTCGCTGCTGAGGACAGCCTCGTGTCTCTCACAGCTCAGCACACCTTTACTTTATTATGTCGTAGCATCTCAGAGGTGGTGTGTCCAGAGCAGAGATGTTGGTTTTCCTGCCTACCAATCTACCTCCTCCTCAGTCTCCTAAGTCGGCGAATGGCAACCCTGCTCTTTCACTTGCTCGGATAAAACAAACAAAACATATCAAGTAGTTCCATGAGCTAAAAAAGTAAGTAAATAATACAAATAAAACAAACTTGGAATCATCCTTCACTCCCCTTTTTCTTGAACGCTGCACATTCAGTCTGTCAGTAAATCATGGTGACTGCGCTTTAAATAAAGCCAGAACCCGCTGATTTGTCCACAGCTCCATCACAACTACCCAGATATGTCTTATCACCTGTCCCCAAGTTTAATTCCATACCTCACCATTTACTGTGATGTGGTCTTCTCAACAGCATTTTGAGCGATCCTTTTAAAAAACTAAATGAGCTTGTGTCCGTGGGTCCCACTCTCTAATGGGTCTCAGTCTCACTAGGGTCTGCATCACGCTCTACAGCTCCCTACGCTCTCTGGCTCCCGAGCAAGTCTCTGACCTCTTCTCTTTTCTCTCTCTGCCCCAGCTTCCTGGTTGCAAACACTCGATGTTCCTCCCACATCAGCATCCTCATCCTTGCTTTTCCTCTCCGTAAGGTTGCCTTTCCCTAGATATTTGCACTCCTCTCCCTCCTGTTCCTTTCAGTGAGACCTCTCCCGAACACCCTGTTTAAAATGACAACCTTCCACTTTTTCCTTACCTCTCTTTCCTACTTTCTTTCTTCTCCACATCCTTTATCACCTACCACCCTCCGACACCTCGCTGAGATTCTCTTTCCTCTGCTTTTACGTCTTGTGGCCGCCCTGCAATGCTCGAGACCTAGAGCTGTGCCTGGCCAGCATCGACACTGGCTAAGTGTTTGCAGACTAAGTGAACAGATGTGCTACACGTGATCAGCACTGAGCAGCTCTGGTTTTTCCAGCAGACATTAAGCATTTGAAGTTATTTTTAAGGGTTAGTGCGTAATTTCACAGAGCAGGTTTCTTTATGTTTGGGTAATTGTACATTATAATGTAAAGGGTATTTTTAGTTTAGTTGAGTAGCTATTTCTATTAAAGCACAAAGATAATTATTAGGGTGCTTTTTAGCAGCTTATTAACAGGAGAAAGCAGACAAAGTAGACTCTCCATAGGCTTCTACATGGAGGCTGTTATAGATATCACCAGGAGAAGAGGAAAAACTTAAAACAGGAAAAGGAGAAGGCTAAAAACAGAAAAGAAAAAAAAAAGTGAAGCAAATAATAGCATATAATGTTCTATGTTATTAGAAATCAAATGATAGAAAAGTTTGTTCTGAGGAGCAAGTACTCTGACCCAGTTTGTTCTTACATGCCCAGAACATAGCAGGGCTCACCAGTGTTAGGTGAGTGAACGGTTGGTGGGCAAATGTCTTCAGTGGCTTTGAAACATGAGCAGCCCCCTTACCCTTCTGGCTGGCTCATACGGACTCTCACGCCACATTCCCATCCTTGCCTATGTCTGTTATTTTGTTGGTTGAATACCTACTTCGCTGATAGAACGAACTATGCGTATAAGAACACGTTTGCTGACGGTGCTTGGCCCGTTTCATGTGGAGCAGGCTTTGCCACTGTGGGCAGTGGGGTGGGCGGCGCCCGAGCTAAGGGCCTGTTCCAGTGTGAAAGTCGGTGTTTTCAGTTTTTGGATTTTATGTTACCATATTTCATTGTATCGGATGCTATCTGTTGTAAACCAGCCCAATTTTGGGGATGATAAAGTGTAAAAAAAATGGCAGCTGGCAATTATAAGTCACAATTGGTCATCCTCAGCTCAGAGAAGTGAAAAGTGTCTTTCGAGCAATAAAACGCGGGATCTGTCTTTCCTAATGCGTCATGCTGTCGTGGACGGGAGGGGACTAAAAATAAGACTACCTACTGTTTGCCAGATACGCGTTAAGAGCTTAACTTTTCTGTCACTGGATTCCTAGTGAAACCTATCAGCACAGGAGGAGATAGATGAAGAATCAGGAGTTCAGGGTCTGAGGCCCAGCTCCTTCTCTCTGCACCCAGAGTGCACGGGCTGCCCAGGAGTCACATGTAGGCAGCGGGAGGCAGAAGTGTGAGTGCACCTGCCTGCCTGGGGTTCCATAGGAACCTGGGAGAGACGCGTGGTCTGTTGGATGCAACTGATTTTTTTTTTTTTACTTTTATTCATTAATTGCTAATTTATCTAAGTAGCACATGCACATGATTTTAAAGACTTGAATAGTACTCAGGGTATATAATAAAATAAGAAAGTTTCTGTTCCTTTTCTCTCTCTTAATACAACCATAATCTACATTTTAAACCATTATTTTGGCTTTCATGCATCTCTATATTTCTAAATAAATGGGAAAGCTGATATTATTGACCCATCAGTTTGTGGCATTATGTACTGGCTTCCTGTTACCATAAGTGAGGAGATGGTTCTTTTGCATTCTTACTCCATCCTCCAATTTATTTAGTCAGAATTGTTATTGAATTAAAAAAATGTTTATATCAGTGTGCCTGTGCTCTCAGTGTTCATATCTGGGCATTATTTTGTGCTGTGATCATTTTTTCCACTTTTACCGTTTTTTTCTAAAATTGATAATCAGGCAATCAGTTTTCATTTGCTTAGTTTCTTTTGTATCTATTGCTGATTTTCCCCATACCCACCGCTAAAACTTCAGTGCGGTTTCAACAAGGTCAACTACATCAGCTGTTTCCCTTTATTCACATTATTTTTCCCATGATTGTTTTCAAAGCATCCCTCCTAAAGATCACTGTCCTAGATCTAGAACATTCTTCGGTAGGAGATTGGAATTGCTTCTTTCCGTTGCTGATATTCTGTTTCTAACGTCTGGCTCTCTCCCGGTTTGCCCACCTGGGACGGGAAGGAACAGCCTCGCGTGGTTGTGGTTGCGTTGGGTCAAAGCACGCGCGGCCGCCTGCCGATGGTCTCGTGCGGCTGCCCCGTCCTGGGACACCATTTCCCCACCGCCGTAAGGATGCTCTTGACTACTCTCCTCATGGATCTCCAGTTGTCTCTACTATTTTGCTGCCTTTTACTTCCTTTAATTGCCTGGGGACACCTTCCAGTAGCTTCCTGGGGAAGAGTGTATTAAACACAAGTATTTGGGGACTTTTCATGTCTGAAAATGCTTTATTCTTCTCACATACTTAATTGGTGTGTCAGTCAGGATATTCTAGATTTGGGCAGGGTAAGAAATTCTAGATTGGAAATAATTTTCACTTAGAAATGTACAAGTGCATTCTGGAAAATTCCTTGATGCAGTAATATCTTCAAATTTACATACTAAGCTTTTTATCTGCTTTATTGTATGGTTTTAAATGGATCATCGGATAAATGAAGCTAATATCTGGGCTTAAAAATGAAGCTCAGTTTTAGAATTTAAGGGCTTCTGTAAGAATCCTTTCATATTACGGAGAAAAGTAAACTACAAGTAAGGTCTTGTTCAAATTGATCCTTTTAACTGAAATTTCCACCACCCTATCATCCAACAAATTGTTTCACACTAGGTTTTTAACATTTTTGTTGTTAACAATTTAATGAATTAATTCAATTATAAGTCCTTTTAATTGAAGATCATATAACTACATTAATTTATTCCAGTCCTATGATTTTTTTCTCTCTTTGAATGACTCCTGTAAATGTTTGGAAGATAAAACACCTAGAACAAACACTTTCCCCTGCATGTTCCCTCCTGTCCACTTTTGCACTGATTCTTTTCTGTTTTGAACAAACAATAACATTTTCAAGGGTATTATTACCAAAAGTTCGGCACTTGTCCCCAAGGCCATATCAGAAGAATGAGGACAAGTGGTTTGAGGAGAAGGAAAGAGAAATTTATTAACTTGCTGGCAAATGAGGAGGTTGGCAGACTCCCGTCCTAAAGTACCAGTGTCCTGCCTCTGAGCAGGAAGGCAGCACCTTCCAAGGGGAGTTTTCTGGCTTCAGGCTCTTGCTGCTCAACCATAGTCCATGGCTCTGATTCATCCCATCTTCTGCCAAGACAATCTCCTGGCTCCACCCAGACAATTCCTTTGAGCCGTCTCTTGTGGCACAAAGAACAAAGGACGCTCTCCTGCCCCTCCCAACCCCAGGCCTGAGGCAGGGATGCAGGTTTAATTCCCAGAGGAGTCGGGGGATTTCGAGACACAGAAAGCATTTTTACCCTTTTCCAGGCCATTCTCCCCATTATAGTGTCTTCCCCAAAACAAATCAAGTTTTTTCTTAAGACAGTTCTTTGTTACCAGCTAGGATGCAGCAAGGAACAAGCACTCACTTCTCTTTTTTCTCCCAACCTTGTCTTCTCGATATGAGCCTTTTTACAGTTTTATTTACTGGATACATAAGACTTTTCTCTCTAGACTCTTGTAGTAGGTGGGAAAACGACCAGAGTAATCACAGGCTAGGGCAGTGTAAGCAGTCCCTCCTTTTCCCACTCCTGTAGTGCTATTAAGTACCAAAGCTGGAAGAGGTGAATGAACTCCTGGATCTAACTGTTGCTTTTCACTCACCTCTAAAGGTCTCAGAGACAAAATAAATCTTCAATACATTTTTCTCTATATATAAACACGTACTACAAGTGTTGAAAAGAATCTTGTTCGATCATAGAAATTCAGTGAACAGGACGTTAACATTGAAGGAAAAAAATTAATGGAGATAGTAGAGGTGGTCTGAGGTTAACACTGAATGTTCTCATGATTTTCTTAATACGTGATTCCAGAACCTTCTTCCTTTATCATGGCTGATCCCGTAGGGTCTGTAGATACTGACGAGTGGTGAGGAGGGAGCAACAGCTTGGGAGCTGCTTACGTTCCAGTTGTCTAACATCCCTGGGGACAATGACTCCTTACTACCGCTGTGCTGGGGTCACAGGTTGTTTACGAAAAGATAAATTTACTGTACTTCTAGAGTCAAAACAAACACTAAAATAAACTTCAGGTTATTTAAAATGTTAAATATGAAAATGTGGTATCATAAATAAATTAGTGGGAAAATGTGGGTATTGGACCTTTGGGCCTAGTGTCATCTCAGAACCAGCAGGGGTTGGCGTTGGGACGGTGAACAGATTTGAAGACACAGTATATGTCAAACTTTTCTGTATCAAAGCTTATGGATATTTTAATATGCAATAGTATAAAAGATTAAAATACTTTGGCCAAAATATTTTAGTAGATATTTTTGTGGAATATATATATATATATATATATATATATATATATTTAATCCCCTGTCCTTTTGTATATTTTGCATTTTACCTACAGTTGTCAAAACTTAGTTGTATAATCAGAAAACAACAAATTGGAGCCCTTCATGAAAGGGTTGGTGACATTTAAGAATGAGGTCAGGCTACAGTTTTGTAATGTTGATACCTAACATAACCAAATTAAAATTTCATTTTCGATTTTAAACAGTTGAATACACAAAAATCAAATTTCACCTAAATAATGAATCAGTAAATTTAAATAACTAATTAGTTATTTAAATAAATAACTCCCAGACTGGAATGCAGTGGCCATGGCTCACTGGAACCTCTAATTCCTGGGCCTAAGCAATCCTCCTGCCTGAGCTTCCCAAGTAGCTGGAACTACAGCCACACACCACCACAACTGGCTAACTTTTTACTTTTTGTAGAGATGGGGTCTTGCTGTGTTTCCCAGGCTGGTCTCAAACTCCTGGCCTCAAGCAGTCCTTCTGCCTCAGCCTCCCAAAGTGCTGGGATTATAGGCATGAGCAACTGCTCCTGGCCTATATTTACATTTTTAAATTGTTTATTTTTAATAGGACATTGAAAGAATATGGTTATCTTTTTAGCTTACTGACAGATTAAATCAGAGGTGGAAGATACCTGCAAGCTTGTGCACACTGGAGATTGCATTTATTTGCATTCAATCGTTCACGTGACCAGCTTTACTCAGCAGTAGATCATTAAAACTTTTAGTTTCTGGTGGATTAAAACAGCCTAACTTAATTTTACAATACACACTTACACATTTTATATCCCACTATAAACACCTTAATATGTTTCAGGCTGAAAAAAATGGTGAAACATTGCTGGTGTGCCAGGCTTCTGAACTGCCATGAATTTCCAGCTCTTCCCCAACAATACGACCCACACAGTAACATGGTCGTCAGAGCGTTCATAAGTGGCCACGACGAGAGGTCTGTCTCTAGTGAGATTCACGAATGATAAAGAAAAAGATTTCAGCTACTTGGGGCTGAAATGGATTAAAATTATTATATTTCATTGATGAAAATCTCAAGTTACTATTTTTGATCTATGTACTTTCTGTAAAAAAAAGGAATAACAAAATTATTCTTACAACATGTGCTACATTTTGAAATTGAGCATTTTCATATTTTTAAAATTTTCATATCTTTAGTATATTTTCAGTGCTAGTGGAAATTAAGAAGACAAATGACAGGATGAATGGCCTTCTTACTTTTCATAGAGGCCTTGTTACATTGTATTGAGGAAAACGCTAATTGAGTCACTGGCAACTAAATATATACTTTTGTATCTATTTGAGGCAGCAACAGCATCTCGAAAGTATATTCTTATGCTCTACTCACAAGTAGAAAGTCAAGATCATTGTCGGGATTAATTTTTTTCACCTTATGGATCAGTAAACTCTAAATAGAATGGAAATAAGGTATTAAATAATGCTGATCAAAGCACTAGGAAAAAGTCAATAAGATGAAATTGAGAAGTAATCCAAGTTACTAAGGTAAACTGGCTTCATTGTTATCTTTTCATGCTACCACTGAGGAAATGCTTATCATATCTTTTGTATGAATTTTATTTTTATACCCAAACATTGGACGATGTGTAAATTGCTTTCAAATGAGAAGAGAGGTGTGGTATAAAAACTGAGAAAACCATACACAAAGTGTTTAAAGCAGAATGGGCTACAGTTGTCAGAGAGGTGAAAGTATTAGCTCTTTTATCTGAACCACTGCTGGTTTTCAATGCCACGGTCTATCTAGCTCATGGTTTTATCTAATGTTTGGTTCATTTTCAATTTTTAAAAAATTTAAAATTTTGTTTTTGTTAAAATTATATATTTTCTTTTATTAGATGAAACATACAAAATAAGGTTCATTTGTTAAAAACTGATTTTTAATAATTTGATTTTCAGTATAATGACGAAAGTGGCAAAACTTTAGCCACAAACTGTGGATATAAAGTAATCCTGGCTCTGTCATTCACCATGAGATCTTGTGCATGTCCTGTGGTATGTGTGTATGTGTGTGTGTGTATGTGTGTGTGTGTGTATAACTGATTTAGCAATATTTGAAAAATACCCTGAACCTTAAAATTATTTGACAAATAAAAATTTAGAGTATAAGCTCCATTGGGGTTTGTTGATTTTTGTTCACCGTTAATTTTAGAGCCTCGAACTGTGACTGACATCAATATAGTTGCTTAATGAAAATATATATGAACAATGTTTGTAAGCTATTTATTAATAATATTTTCCTCTGGAGTTAAAACATCTTTTAAATAAAGATCAAATTTTATTATCTTGAAGGATATTATAATCTAAATTTTCATAGTGACCTGTTTATAATACAGTATTCTATACTTCAATACTTTGCTTGTAATTTTTATCTATTCTGTTGAGTATTGGACAAAACTGATTTTATGTTGCTTTTTAATAGGGAAATTGCTAGTAATACCTTGTAAATGTCTAAATGTCTTACTTAGACTGGTTAAGTCTTTTTTTTTTTTAGATAATATTGATTTTACACAGATGAATGTGTTTAGTTCCAAATTGATGGTGGAAAGATGTTTAAATTAAGTACAAAAACATCTAAATTAAATGCCTCTATTATTTGAAGTTGCACAAATGCCACATTAGGTTAAAATATTGGTAATGAGCGTGAGCCAGAGAAATGTGTCCCGTGGCTTGGCATATTCGTTTTCTCTGTATTTACTTTGCGTGTTAGTTCTCATAGTCTGTGTTACTCAGGGGTTATATAAGATATGCTTTTTTCTAGTAAATCAAAAATCTCCCAAATTTGATGTCTAATTTAAATACATTTATATTTGATAGTTAAAAGTTAGAACTATTTTCAAAATCTTTAATTAGTTTTATTTTAAGAAAACATATTTGGAAATATGCCTTATCCTTATATTGCTAACTCCATATGTCATTGAAACCCATGACAAGATAGCTTCCAGATTTTCACTTTGGAAGATCAACAATGGAGGTAAACAACAAAACCTTACAATTCCATCATGTGAAATCTCAGCATAACTTTAAATAATACATATCCTACCCTTTTATGCAGGTTTAAAACTGACAGTTTCCCCTTCCCATTAAAGAAGATTTATATTTTTATTTTTTACCTAGACGACTTCATAGTGAAGTATAGGTTTCTAAATTCTCAAGTCCATAACTTTAAGAGCATTTCTTGACTATATGTTTTATGCTCATACACAGCAGTCTATGCTTTAACTGTCGTATTTTTAAAGATATCATTATACTTAGAACAACAAGGAAAAGAAGAAATATTGCATTTGGAAACACACACACACACACAAAATGAATGATTGGTTCTACAAATGGAATTGACCAAAAAGTATATAAGGAAGAGAGATTGTTCTAGCACTAACATAACAGTGAAAAAGATGAGGTAGATCACGGGCAAGGAGAAACTCCAAGAGCTAAGCAGAGCTGCGCTACCTCACCCAGCAAACAGATCATTCTGGAGACAGTATGGTAGATGAGGGTGTTCCCAGCGACATTCCTTGGCCTGTTTTAGTGAGTTCAGAGCTAGCCGCTCACTTAGGCCGGGTGTCTGATACTCTACAGCTGTGTTTCTCACACGTGGGCTGGTTAAGATACAGTTTACTGGGCCGTGTCTTCAGAGTTCTGGCTCAGTAGGTCTAGGGTGGACTTGAGGATTCACATTTCTCACATCTTCCTGGGTGAGGCTGATCATGCCTTGACACGTCTCTAAGACGTGCTCAGAACCACCCCCGAGTACCGTTCTCACACCTGTGCCTCTCCTGCTCTGTCTGTGCTTAGGAGTCTGGGAACAGCCACCACATAGTGGGTATGGTGCACGATAGGCTCTCAGGGTCATTCCTCAGTGCATTTAACCAGCCTCGTTCTGGTCGTGGTTGGAAGCTGCCCCAGTGCCCACAAGGACCCAGTGAAGCCCAGCCATCCCCCGGGTCCTCCCTGCAGGATGGGTCAGGAGGGAGACAGTGGGGGCAGTGGACGTCCTGCTGGGTCTGACGGAAGACACAGCTAGAGTGCGGAGTAGGCTTCAGAGTCCTTCATGGGTGGTGGGCGGCAGTGAGGAGGCAAACACGTGCTGCCGGGAGATGCGCTGCAGCCACATCATGTAAGAGACAGAGGCGAATACTGAGGAGAAGATGAGGACCGCTACTTTTTTTACACAGAGTAGCGAATGGTGGCGACCTCAAAATTCATGCGGGGGAGAATAGGAAGGGAGAATAGCAAGTGATCTACAGGGCTAGATGTCACAGAGAGGGGCACTAGGAGGCGGAGCACAAAGCCGAGGGTTGGCAGTAGGGGCGAACCTTGCGGGAAGTTTGGGAAGTGGTCCGACTGGAGCAAGACGGCTCTGGGTGAGGAGTGGATGAGAGGGCGGAAGTTTTCAAGGAGCTTGAATGGACAAGGAAAAAGTGAGAAAGCCTGAATAGTTTTTGCAATTTATGGATGGAAAAGAAACTTGTGCATTTCTATCTGCCGAGAGCAAAGACCTGGCGAAGTGAGGGTTTGAAGGAAGAGGAGGGAAGGGGTAGTTAATCATGAGAGAGGATTCTGCCAGTTCCTCCAGGGAGTGGGAAGCCCACGCCCACCGCACCGTGGGAGCTACGAAATGCCTAGAGCTGTTTCCAAGGTCTTTCTTAGGGTTGTTGTCACAAGTGTGTGGTAATTTATCTTGATAATTTCATTTTACTTCTGCTATAATGAGAAACTAAAGTTTGAAGAAATTTGGGGAAAATTTTAATTTTCTTCTGAGCTTATTCAAGTCATTGCTGTTCATCATCACCTTCTCTCTGTGCACTTCTAGCAAGTGAATCACTGGCTACCGGTCAAGGGAGATTCCCCACAGTGTTTTCCTGCCCTTTACATGGCTTAATTGGTTTATTTTCTCTATATTATACAGCAGCAGTCTTGGCACTGTCACCAAGTACAGCATAGATCAGTTTGACTTGATTGTCTATGTGTGTGTGTCTTTTGTTTTTTTGTATCCTATATTTGTCAAAGCAAATTAGTATATGCCGACGTATCTAATGTGAAAGAAAGTGCTATTGCTTGATTTTGGATGTCTTGCTACCATCCTTTAAGAATAGTTTATGGGGAACCTCCGTAACACATATCCTTCTAAGGTGTATTATTTTCCTAAAACATACAAAAACAATAAAAGGCGGCCGCCCAGCTGTGCTGTGGACGGGCTGTGGTGGTCGGAACTGCGCCGACGGTGTCCTGGGCGCGCTTTGCAGCGCGAGGGTGAAGCTCACAGAAACAAGAGTGGGGGATACGCCCAGAGAGCAGGGGTTTTTTTTAGTTTTGTTTTCTCCCCCAAACGGTGTGAGGAGGGAGCAGTCAAGGGGGAAGAGGAAACAGGAGCTGAAAATGGAAGTTGCAGTAGGATTCAAATGAGTGAAATTAGAGAAAAAAATCAAACAGTTTCTGGTGGTGAGAGGGTCTCCGTGGCTTTTTAAAAGCGTGAGTTATGTACGTGTAGTGAGGAGGAGCGGCGGGCACACTAGGGCTGGCTTAGCTGTGGGGGCTCCAGAAGGAGATTGTCGGCTGTTGTAAGGACTTTTTTTAGTATTGCAGGAGTTGGAAGCTCAGAAATAAAAAGCTTATCAATGTATTGGCAATGAACGTACTGTGAGGCTCTTCACAGGCCTGCCCAGCCTCACTGCGGGCTGATGCCTGTCCCCCAGGGGCTGGTCGCCGTGCCTGACGTGGGACTGGGAGATGGCATTTGGGAACAGACTGTGGCCTGTGGTTTTCCAAAATTGATTTTCATCTCTTCTTTTTTAAGCTGGGTAAAGAGTAACACAGAATAAGTCTATATTCTCAAGCCCCTGTTGTTGGTGGTGGATTTTGTGCCTAAAGGATCTTGTCCTCCATCTCCCTTTTCCTTTCTTCCCTCCACTGTAAATCAGAAATAATAATTGTGAGAGCAGCTTAGTCCACGAAATAAAGCCCAGGTGTTGAAGGTGACAGAGAATAAGTTAGAAGCGACATCAGTCATTAGTGCTGTCAAGCTAAAGTGCTTCGTTGTCAGAATGGTCTCCTACAGGAGAGGAACAAAGGAGTTTTTAAGCACTGTGTTTTATTGTCTTTTTGTTATAGCAGCCTGTGTCCTAACTAGCACACTTGTCAGGATCCATCCTCAGTCCATTCAGTCCGTGTTTGTAGAGTGTCATGGGCCTGGCTCTGCTCTGTATTCTAGCAACAGGAAACCACAGCACCGCTCAGAAAGAATCTGCCCTCACGTAGGGACTGTTGTGATGGAGGAGTTAGCCCGTGACGAGGGTGATAAGTAAACATACATGCTTTGTTAATTTAGTGCTGTGGATAAGACACAGCGAGGAAGGAGGAAATAAGTGTTAAGTGAAGAGTGAACTTTAAGATAATACATAGCCAGAAAAGATCTCACTGCAAAGTGACTTTAGAATTAAATCTTGACACATGTGGTAGTAACATTCATCTGGTGTCTGCCATTGGGAGGGGGAGGGGGATGGGCATATTCATACCTAATGGGTGAGCGCTGTCTGCGGGAGGGACACGCTTGAAGCTCTGACTCGGGTGGGGCAAAGGCAATATACGCGACCCAAACATTTGGACCCCCATGATATGCTGATATAAAAAGAATCGGATCTTGAAGTAAGGAAAGCAGCCACTCGGGTGTGGGCAGGGGAGAGCATTCAGGCAGAGGCCGGGGGAGAACAAAGATGATGGGCATCTTGCTGGAACGTCCCTGGCACGGCAGGAAGGGAGCACAGCTGGAGACCAGGGAAGGTGCGAGTGGTTGCGAGCTGAGACCAGTGTGCTGAAGGGGCGATACAGTGAAGGTCACACAAGGACTGTGGCTGTTTCTCAGATGAAACACGAGGGCAACTGAGGGCATCTGTCTGATGACATAATTCGGTTTATATTTTAAGGTGATCATTCAGTTTGATTTGTAGAAAATCAACTGAAAATTTCAAGAAAAAAAATAATAAACCAGGCAAACCTCTCAGGAAGGTATTGCAAGCATTTATTTAGGTGAGAGATGATGGTCAATGGTTAGGCTGTGGACAAGATCTGTTTCGAAGGAAGAGCTGACCCAACAGGTGGCATGAGAGAAAAGGGGGCATCAGAGATGTCACCCGAGATTATGGCGTGAACAACTGGAAATACAGAGCAGCCACGAACTGAAAAGACGTCTGCCCGCAGGAAAAGCTGACGTGGGAGGGGACAGGAGAGGGGGCATGTGAACCTGATGCGCCTGTTCGATGTCTGAGTGTGGATTTGGAGTGTGGAGGAGAGTCTGAGGCGGGGGAATAATTGCAGAGGGCTAGAATATCGAGTACGTTGTATTAATAAGCCCAGATGAAGCCCCTGGGGAGTGACAGACAGAAAGGAAAAGAGATTCGAGGGTTGGTAGGGAGCACTTGGGTCATTGCAGCTTTCTGAGGTCAGGGACGTGAGGAGGAAGCAGCAGAAGGTGAGAAGGTTCATAGATAGGTAGGAGGAAGCAGGTGAGTGTGGCATCCTGGCTTCCCAGGGATGGAAATATACTGTAAGAATGTCTTTCTAGGGCTGCTGCTTTCGGGCTCTGGCACAGCAGAAAGCATGACTGGTGTGGATGCTGTGGTGCACAGACACGCCCGGCGTTAGTGGGACCATCAGTGTAGCTGGGTGTCAGTGGATGGGACCGTGCGTCCCCAAGCCTGGAATCACCGAGCATCGGGGTTCAGGCAGATGGCCGGCGGTTAGTTGGGAATCACGACCGGACCCAGCCTCTAGTGTAGAGTGTCTGAGTTGCTGCAGATCCGTATGTTTTAACCTTTAGGACAACTACCAGGGTGTGTGGCACCTATCGTTAGACATTGAAGCGCGCAGCCTAGACGGCTCATGGACAGAAAGACACCCCACCACCTGCAGAGATTAGCTGAGAGAGGAGACCTCAAGCCAGATACCTTTCCTTACAAAGTGATGCTGGACTTTCAATGATACAGAGACACCGATGATATCATCTCCTTGTTATTATTCATTAGCCTGTGAATTTCTGTATCATTCGTGTATAAAAATCATTCTTGATAGGCTAGTTTTCTATCACTATGTGATAGAAAGTATAATTTACCACTTTAAGTATAATTTACCACTTTGAAGTATAATTTACCACTTTAAATGTTATTCAGCTTTTCTACATTCTTGTATTTTGTTTCCCTCACTTGGTATCATGCTTCTTAAAGACTGGGATAATGTATTTTAACTGTTTCTAATCTGCCCGCCTTGCCCAGTCTACCTTTTTTGTCTCTTTCACAATGCTAGTGTTACTGAGGACGATTTTTAATCTTTTTTATCATCCCCCTAGCTGTGAAACTCTGAATATATTGTTGTTGGTTAATTATTTGATTACATGTTGTCAAGTTCTGGTTACCATTATTCTAAGGCCGGTACTGTTTTGAGTAAAAGATAAATGTGTTTGGAAAAGACATTGCGATGGTGGGCAGATTTTATTGAGTTGATGATCATTTTTTAGCACTACTAGTGAAAATACTGAGAATTTATTTTATGATTTAATGTTCCTCAGAAATTCTAAGTGAGTTTGTAGTAATTATAAATTTCATACGTATTTTTGTTACAGATAGTATTGATATGAATTAGTATGTTAGAACTGTCTGGAGTAGGATCTCGCAGGGTATGGCTTCATGGGGTCCCCAGTTTGTAAGAATTTTCCGAGCAACTGCATTCTGACAACAGCGTTCAGAGCAGAAGGATGTCTGTCCTGTTACGTCTTGCGCACTGAGGAGGAGAAACCGTAGCACTGGTAGGCGAACACGAATCCTACTGGTCACATCTGTCCGAGATTGGAAATAAACAGTGTGAAATGTTGTTATGCAATCGCAGAACACAGGAATTCCGCCAGATAGAATTTTGCTCTGTACCATCTCTTTCCGTGTTTTCCTCGTCTCTCTGACCGTGGCTTCCTGTCATTCGATTTAGCTCTAAGGCGGGAAAATTAATCTTATCCACACTCACTTTTCTATTTAAAACCAGGAAGAGATCTCTGTGCGAGGCGCTAATAGACTCTGACACCCTCGTCTACACTGTAGCACAACACTCAGGGAAACGCAGCGGGGCTGCTGCCAGGAAGAAAGATGAGAACCGGCCAGAAGAGAAATTTTTATGAAAAAGTTACTATTATTATCCATCCTGAGATCTGGAGAAATATGAGCCATTTATATGAAAGGAATACACTTTTCTAATCTGGGAAAGTCTGGTGTGCTAAAGTCAATATCCTAGAACCACAATGACCATTCTCATATTTATGTGAATTGTGTGTTGTTTACATACAGCTTAGACTTATATATAGGCATCTAGGCATCTTTTGTTCATTATTAACTTTTAAGTAAGGAAAAATCTCAAATACGACTGTCAGACTGCTCAGTGCAACCGTGTGGTTTCTGGATTGCAGAATGATTATCTTATTATTAAATCCAGTGAATGAGGAGGAGTACCAACAATCTAGCAGAATTAGGCATTCTAATATTTCGAAAATAAATAGAAATTTGACATTTGTAAATTTATGAGGGAATTAATCTTCATTCAAACTACGATGTTACTCAGTGGTGAAATTGATTTAAATGGTAACATTGTGACTAATAGGTCTTTACTCTGTAAGGTATAAATTTTAAAAGGACATGAGTGGACCCTTTCATTCACATGAGGATAACCATTGTGATATTAAAGAAGAAAACTAAAAATGTACTCATGTTAAGTAAATACATGTATAACCCTCTAAAGTCATATTTCCTGTTATATTATAAGGTAACATCTGTTTAAATATACGGTTAGCAAATTCAGTCACAAATCCTAAATTCAAGGACAAATAAGAAGATTTTCTGAATTATCTTCTCGACTAAGTATGCTAACAGAAATTACTAAATATAATACCAAGTATAAACACTGAGTGATTGAATTATTTGTTTTTAAAAAGTGTTTTAATAATCATTGCTCAATTATCAAGTCATTATTACTTTAACATGATGGCCGGAAGCATCAGTGCAGTTCTCCTTGTTTATACAAATGGCCTTTGGATTGAGGTATAAATAATAACTATATTAATATCTAAAAGTAGTACAGCCTTACTGTGTATCAGGTACTGTGCAGAGCACTTTGTAAGTACTACCTCATTTAATCCTCAGAAAAATCCTCAGGATAAAGTACTACCATCTCCATTTTATGTTTAGTAACATTGAGGTATGATGTATTCCAGTAACTTGTCCAAAGTCACATAGCTAGAAAGTGACAGAGCAAGAATCTAAACTGAGGACCCAGAGTCAATATTGTTAACTACAACACAATTGTGCCTGTTACAATTAGGCGTCATGTTGAAACTTGCATTTCATATACAAAAAAACTATGTGCACAATTTTTATGACCCTTATTTATAGAAATGTAAAATCTATGCTATACCTAATTTAAGAGACATACTGTTTCAAAATAAGATAGTTCAAGTGAAAATCATTTAACCTTTTTTCATTGTAGTTATTTTCATCAGGAAGGAACTTTTTTTTTTAGTTGACACTTTTGGGGTATTGGTAATAAAAAAGAGGTTATTTGACAGTAGTGACGATCATACAAGATCACAATGCACATGTCTTTAGGTCTCAGCTGGGGGATGAAAATTGTTGTGTATATAAGATGATAGGGAACAGCGGGTACCCTGGTAAATTACAGGCATAATATTTCCTACCCAAACACTTCAAATTCATCGTGTTTATGGTGTGCACCAAGCAGACAGGTCCATGATGATGTCATCTCTTAGACCTTCTCTCGTGGTCTGTTATTTCTGCTGTAGAATCGTGTGACATGATGGCTTAAATGACTTATTTTGGAGATGACTATTTGGTTAAATCATAAGATACAGACCTTTGTTATTCTTTCTGAATACTTCAATAACCTTTTATGTACTGGTAAAGTTAATTTTTAGGGAATGTTAGAATGAAAATGATCAAAACATGTTTTCTTCTCAGGCCCAGCAATGTCTGATCCCACAGCGTTTGCTCTAACGTGTATTTATTCTTCCCTAGCCTCCGTCTACCTTTCCCTAGAGTCCTCCCAGTTGGTGTGATCATACCCTGTGTGTGAGAGCGTTTGCTGAGGCACTGTTTGCACCCACCCTGGAGCCTGCATTCCCCCAAACCCAACAGAAATGTTGTTCTGTTTAACCCCAGAATTGCCATTGCAAATCATTCTTGTGGTTCTCCATAGTCAAAATGAAAGGGTATTTCCCCCATACCGCCCACTTCTGGTTGAGAACACAGAATTGCAGTGAGCTCGCTTTTGCATATTACAGTTATTTGTGCACCTTTCATCTGCTCGAGAGCGGTGATGAACTCACTATTCAGCCCAGACTGCTGGGCATGTAGATGAATAGGAGGGGCTGGGACTGGTCACCAGGGGCCCAGCACGAGCCTGAAATAATCACAGCACAGCTAAGAAGGGCTCAAATCCGAAGGAGATAGTAGAAAAGAAGGGGTCATAAAACTTGAAAGTCGATGTGGATTATATGAAATCCCTTCTCATAGAGTTGCTATTGACCTCTGAGTACTTGGGAAGAGAGTATCAGAATAGCCCAGAAAAACCAGCATTTGTGCTTCTTGAGCAATGAATGCTAAGTTATCTTTTTTTTTTTTCCTGTAGAAAAAGAAATTAACATACTTGTAAAACAGAGCATAATGCCACTTTGATGAAGCTTTTTCAAGAATAAGTGTACATGAAATATGAGCAATTTGTCTATTTAAGATTTAACTGAGATAGCAGCTGGTGTTCAGAAGGATTCATTGACATGAATTTTAAAGTTGAAAATGCTACATAAGCAATCATAAAATATAGACGCAGTCAAAATAAGTGAGACCATCTCTAAAGATATAAACTATTCATGGGGACATTTCAACTCTAAGCCTCCACCAGCTTTTAAAATGAGTGTATAGGGGTATTTCTAGGTATCATTAGGATGAATTTACTTAATTAAGGGTGAACTTTAGAGATAAGCATTCTTTAAACTTGAATGGAGCACTAACCAAAGAAAAGTAGGGAAATAATTACGTTGGATTTATAAGTGATTACTGAGATCCTCTGGTTAGAAAGCTCTTAAATAAGATGTGTGATTCTCATTGTACTGTGTAAGCTTCTGGATCTAGCCAGTTTACACTTTGGATTAATTATAATCATATATACACAGAAAGAAACATCACATTCAAGACGTTATTGCTCAGCAAAATTCAGACAGGCTGGCAAACAGGAGAGGATGTTGTACATTGAAATAACTTTTCATTCAGGAGATCCGAGGAGAAATGTCAGCCTCTACTGCCGGGTCCCCTTGCTCTGCAGGCTTCATGCAGAAGAACAGCAGGCATTGAGGCTGGGCCCTTCCTCTCTCTCGTGCTCTGTCCTGCACCCAGGTGATGACACAGTCTGGCTTGTACTCGTGCTGGGTCTCACAGCACCACCGGGTGGGTCTTACTACAGTTTGTTTTCTTTTGGTCAGACTCAGTTCTCCACGGGTTTCAAATGTTCATAGAGTGAGACCAGGACTTGCCTTGGGATTTTTGCATTGGCAGCTCCAGAAATCTGTTTGCACCTTGAAGCCGTTGGTGCCCAGGGTCACTGAAGATCGTGCTCTGTCCCCGCGCCTCCTTGGGTTTTCCTACCTTGGCGGCTGCTGCCTCGACTTGCGGGAGGCCCCGGGGAACCTCTGTCCACTCCCTGCCTGGGCTGGGCCATGGCACTCATTTTCTTTCAGGACTTTAAAGATGTTTAACATCATTAATTTCTATAATTAATATCTATCCATTGTTTTCTGGCTTTCCTCATGTGAGCTGAGAATAGTTAATTGTTAATTTGTACTGTTGCCCTTTGATGGCAAACATCTGTTCTGCCACTTCCTACTGGCTGCATTCTAGATTTTGATGTTTTCTCTTTACCTTGTACTTTAATGTGTCTAGGTAGTCTTTGTTTGTATTCCCCTACATGGCATGCATAATAATTCTTGAATCGATAGCATATTGCACTACTTTAGAAAAAATCTTAGCCACTGTTCAAAGTATTACAGCAGAATCACTGTCTCCCTCCTTTCTTCAACGACAGTTGTACACAAGTTGGATCCTGTTAGCGTGGCCCATATTTTATCTTATATTCCCTACTTTATTTTCATTTCAAAATTTCTTTTGGTGCTGCTTAATTATGGGAAATTTCTCCTGAGCTATATTCCAATCAGATGTTCTTTGCCCATTCCATGGGCCATTTTTTTCTGTGAAAGGTCAGATAGTAAATATCTCATGCGTCGCAGGACAGTCTTGGTCACAGCTGGAGAGTTCAGTATTCGGCACAAAAGCATCCACAGACAATACGTGTTAATAATTCAATGGTCATAATTGTATTTCAATAAAAATATTTATCAAAGCAAGGAGTAGGCCAGATTTGGGCCATAAACTGTAGTTTGCCAACCTCTGGTCTACTCTAACCTACCAAACTGTTCATAATTTCAGTTATTATCTTTTCCATGTCTACAGAGTTCGACTCTATTTACAGACCCCATTTTCCTGGGGAAATTTAACATCTTTCCCATTATTTTTTGAAACATATTAATTTGAATTATTTTAACATTAGTATCTGATAGTTTTAATGTTCACATCTGCTCTGTTGTTTGCTGTTTTCTTGGTCACGTCTCTTGCTGTGCCTGTTAACTTCCCATGGATGCAGGAGTCTCGGTGTGCGATCTGTGGGGACGCCGGCCATGAGGCGTCTTCAGTACTGGTCAGCACAGGGACGCGTCACCTTCACACCACCCAGGTTTGCGCTGTGCCAAGGCTGAGTTTTTGCACCTGTGAGACCTGGTCTCTTCCTGGTACAACGTTACTCCTAGCGTTACTTTGAGGACTTTGAGGTGGAAGTCTTGGGCGTTTACTGGGAGCTCTGCTCATGGCCAAGCCCTGCCTGTCACACTCCACTCCCTACTGAAAGTTACACTGCAGTCCCCTCTTCGTCCTGGCCTCCTCGCGGCCTCGCGGCCTCCCGTCCCTGTGCTGTGGGCATCAGAGGGACACGCGCTGAGCTCCCTCGTCTGCTCCGTGCTGAGGGGCTCGTGAGCTCCGCCGCGGCTGTCTCGCAGCCCCCGGACTTCTGGATTACGGGAGTGGCTCTGTGCATATCCCGTCTCCTCGCAGCCGTTCTCCTCGGTTCTCAGCACCCTCCTCAGCTGGGATGTTGGCACCCCGCCTGTCGGGGAAGAGCCGCTCGCGGTACCGGCTTCCTCGGCGTCTTGGCCTCTCAGGCGCCGGCTGCCCCGTGAGCTCTCCCCGCCTGCAGACACACGTCTGTTGTGTCTGTCGGATGAACCTCTGGCTTCTCGGGTTCGTTTCGGAGGACGGTTTGGTCTGCCGCAAGCTCGTCTGCCATTCCTGGGGCGCGGACATGCTCCTGCGACTTTTTCATCTCTTGAAAACAACTGAACATGTCGCTTTCCCTTCTTCCTACCGCTCTGTGCTGGTTATTTTCAGTTTGCTCTTTCAGATTTGTTCCCTGCATCTTCCTCTCTGCCCTGTGCCTGGGGAGGCTCCGCGACCCGCACTGGCCGCTCCCCGTGGGTTTGCAGACGGGAAGCAGCGCTGCGGGGAGGCCGGGGCGCCCCAGCCAGGAGGCCGCGCGCTGTCTTGCCCTTCGTGGAGGGAGGTCTGCGGTCCAGCCGCCGCTCCTGCGGCCCGGTGCTCCCCCCGGAGAGTCCCGGCAGCTTCGTGCCCTGCTCCTTTCTGGCACCTGAGGCCTGAGGGTGGGTCACAGGCACTGCTGTGGCTTGAACCTTGCGTTTCACTTGCTCTTGGCTGTCCCCTTAGTCCTGAAATCTACTCTCAGTAGTCCCTTAGTTACAGTTTCATCAGTTAATCCTTTGAGTGTGCCGTCTGCGTGGACCCCAACAGATACACATTCTCACTCCTGCTCTGGTCTTTAGAGGGTAGGTTGAGATTGTGTGGCTAGAATGATTACAGTCGTGCCCCAGACAGTGGGCTTTTAACTTACACAGCCTTGTAGTTGATTGAGAATAAAACCTAAAAGGTAGTGAACCGTAAAAAAATTTCACAAGGCAAGCCCCTCCTCTGCCTCAATGCAAGTGCAGCTGCAATGCACAGGGTTAATTTAAGCAAGATGTCAGGTTACCGTGCAGGAAAAGATTTAGAGTCGTTAAGTGAGACTCTAAGTGACAACGCACGACAAAATAAGTCAGTAATTAAAACGCAGTGGCCTGGACTCAAGTGAGATGGAGAAAACCTAACTGGCTTCAGTTTGTCACTGTCATTGACTCTGAGTATTTTTCATTACTGCAACAATTGGCCTAAGATTTGCACTTCTTCTCTTGACACGTCGACCTTTTCACATTGATTCTTTCTACCTGCTGCTGAGATACAAAATCGATATGATCAGGCAGGCAAATCACTTGATACCGAAGCAGGCTGATGGTAGAGGAGACAGTCTAGTTATCTGGTGTCCTTGGACATGCCTGTGTGGGTAAAGACATGCTCACCGGCCTCCTTCAGGTAGTTCTTGATTTACACCTGCACATCTAGTATGTGGCCTTCACTTCTAAATGACACCTGAACAGAATCCGGGGAGCTTGTATGGTAGGCTGGCCTGTAATGGGATTCCTCATTGAGATACCACGTGGTTTTCTTTGTTTTCCTCCTGAAGCGGTGTTGTGGAGCTTCCTCCAATCCTCACCGCTTCCCCTGATGGGAGCTGAGAGAACCAGGTCCGTGACGGTACAAAGGGATGGTGGAGCCCTGATGTTTTTCTTCCTTTTCTCATCTTTCTCACCCCCTTTTGCAGACACATGAGTCATCTGAGGTGTCAACACCAGCCGCTTGAGTCCTGCATTTTCTGTGGTCCTGAGTCCTGGGACTTGTTGAGGAAAAGCTCACACTAGTTTTTCTTTCATGTGGGAATAAAGTTTCCAGTCAGACCCTGAAAAAACCCTTAAACCAGAGCGATTCGGTAACTGTCTATTTATAAATAAGCTTTAGTGCACCCTTTAAACAATTTACTTTAACAAATGATAGAGGCTAGACACTTGTGACATTTTAGAAAAGTCATTCTTTGAACACCTTGCTCTACTTGTGAAGTGTTTACAGTTACTTACTATTCTATCTCCTGAGAAAAACTCTTCTGGGAGATTTATATGATTTAGATATTGCTGGAAATTACATTGTACTCAGGTATTTTGTGTGTTAATAGCTTGTAAGTGAGATAGAGGAGATATACTGATTTCAGATGCTGGCGTATTTCCTTCTGAATGTTTCACCAAACTAAAGTTTATTTTTTTTTTGTATCAACAGCATGCATTTTGTTATAAGAACATGTATAGGTGCAGCTGAATAGTACTCCATGGTATACATATACCACATTTTATTAATCCACTTTATCCATTTTATTAATCCATGTATTGATGGGCACTTGGGTTGTTTCCACAACTTTGCAATTGTGAATTGTGCTGCTGTAAACATTCGAGTACAGATGTCTTTTTTATAGAGTGTCTTGTGTTCTTTTGGGTAGATGCCCAGTAGTGAGATTGCTGGATCAAATGGTAGATCTACTTGTATTGCTTTAAAGTATCTCCATATTCCTTTCCACAGAGGTTCCACTAGTTTGCAGTCCCACCAGCAGTGTAGGAGTGTTCCTCTCTCTCTGCATCCACGCCAACATTTATTGTTTTGGGACTTATTGATAAAGGCCATTCTTACTGGAGATAAGTGATATCTCATTGCAATTTTGATTGGCATTTCCCTGATGATTAGAGATATTGAGCATTTTTTCATATGTTTGTTGGCCATTATTCTGTCTTCTTTTGAAAAATTTCTGTTCATGTCCTTTGCTCACTTTTTGATACGGTCGTTTGATTTTTTCTTGCTTATTTTCCTGAGTTCTAAATAGATTCTAGTTATCAGCCTCTTATTGGATGTGTAGCATGTGAAAATTTTCTCCCATTCTATAGGTTGTCTGTTTGCTCTCATGACTATTTCTTCGGCTGTGCAGAAGCTTTTTAGTTTAATCAGGTCCCATTTATTTATTTTTGTTGTTGTTGTGATTGCCTTGGGGTCTTCTTCATAAATTCTTTACCTAGGCCAATGTCTAGAAGAGTATTTCCAACATTTTCCTCTAAAACTCTGATAATTTCATGCCATAGGTTTAAGTCTGTTACCAGAGTGAGTTGATTTTTGTGAGAGGTGAAAGGTGTCGATTCTGCTTCAGTCTTCTACATGTGTCTATCCAGTTTTCCCAGCACCATTTATTGAATAAGGATTCTTTTCTCCAGTGTATGTTTTTGTCTGCTTTGTTGAAGATTAGATGCCTGTATGAGGATGGTTTTATATCTGGGTTCCCAGTTCTGTTCCACTGCTCATTGTCCCTATTTTTGTGCCAATACCAAGCTGATTTAAGAAACAACGGTGATATAGCACCTCTTGTATTTTTCTGGATAGAGCTGGAACCCATTCTACTAAGTAAAGTATCACAAGAATGGAAAAACAAGCACCACATGTACTCACCAGCAAGTTGGTATTAACTGATCAACACCTAAGTGGACATATAGGAATAACATTTATCGGGTGTCAGGGAGGTGGGAGGGGGGAGGAGGGGATGGGTATATACAAACATAATGAGTGAGATGTGCACCGTCTGGGGGATGGTCATGCTTAAAGCTCTGACTTGGGGGAGGGGGGACGTGGTCAAGGGCAATATATGTAACCTTAACATTTGTACCCCCATCATATGCTGAAATAAAAAAAGAAAAGAATATGTATAGGTTCAGAGCTAGGGCTCTCTTTATATGTTAAAGAAAATGAGCATTTGCATTATTATGGGTTGCATAGAATTAAAAAAAGATCACTGTGGGGTGCACAGCTTTAACACCATCATAAAGTTTCTTAAAATTTGCTTTTAAAACTAGTGGCAGCATATTTTATAATCCATTTTTAGGAGTCCAGGCATCAACCCTAGCAATAGGAAAATGTAAAAAATTTACTACCTGCTTTGGTCTTTGATGGTGGCCTTCACGTAGCTCACCTGTGGTTATGACATTACATATTCTTACATTGTGGTGAAGTAATGTTAACTGGAGATAAGTTGAGATACTCATTTTTAGTGTCTGGCTGGAAACTAGTTTCAAATTTTAAAATTGTTATTTTAAAAAGTTAAGCAGCTCTTGTGTAGAATAATGCATTTTGTAGTTTATTTGGAAATGATTTCATGAATCGGGCAGATGGGGCTATTTGTAATCATCACCTTAGTGAGGGCCTCCTGATGTTTGCCTGAGATTTGGTCTATATATGTTCTGATGAAACACAAGTCATTTATCTCAACATTTAACAGGAAGAAAGTGATTGGTGTGGGTGTCTAAATTATGAAAATCTTTCCGGGATTGTGCTACAATTAGAAAATATGTTTTGATCCATCAGGTTTTGTTATCTATCTTAATGCTTCTATTTGTATGTTTGCATTTTGTATAAGTTTCAGTTAAGAAATTTTCACAATTTTCTAGTTTTGAATTCTTTTCTTCTTTTAAGACTTATTCTAAGTATATGTTCTATAGCACCACATTTAGAAATATATCACTTATATAAAAATAAAATAAAGAGCATATTAAGTATTTTTATAATAAATTATATTTAGTTGTTTGGGCCCTAAAAGTGCCCAATAGCTTATTATCAAATAAAATATATTTATATGCCATTCTGAAATATGGTGATTATAACTATTTGACAGATAACTCTTAATGATTGCATTTTTTAAAAATGAAAGGAAATGAAAAATAAACTCTCTCAACCGGTATAATAAATTATACAGTAACATTTGATAGCACTGACGGACACATCTTTATCTGGGAAATATTCTCTAGTCGATAATTATCTCATTTTGAAAGGGATTTACTTTATTATTATTTAACTATGTTATTAAAAGTTTTCTGGGATTTTGGACTATATTTTAGAATTTCTTCTTCTACCCATCAGTGTGTTTATTCATTCACCCATCAAATATTCTACTTTCTTTTACTTAATTAGAGGGTCAATGGATATTTGTATGATGGATGAATGATTAAGTAACACAAATGAAGGTGAGATGCATTCTCTCTTTCTTTCCTACCAGCTTTTTAGTCTTTGGCTTCTTGAACCTGCATTGATGGAGAGTCTTTACCTTACCAGCCCTGACACTGGATTCCTCACTGACCAAGTCCAGAGCCTAGAATCATGTAGATAAGAGATGAGAACCCTTTCTACAAATTTGTATTACTTAAACAAAGTGTGATTTTAAAAGACATTTTTGCATACAGACCCCTCTCTAGCATAAAAGGGAGTGTAAATGTAGTGGTATTTATTTATTTTTGTGTATTTCTTCTGAGAAGTACAGAAAAAGAGGCCGTAAACTGAGGAAGGATGGCAGAGGTAATGGAAGAAAGATCTGGGGTGGTCTTTGGGAATGGGGCGGGGTGGATGAGGCCGGGGTGGGAAATCTCGTGTTGTGACGGAGCTTGCACGGCCTGTGCCTCCACCCAGCTACCTGCGGCTTTGTGGGTGCAGACCCCAAGGAGGAGGAGATCTGGCTTAAAACAGAATTGTGGTTTATCCAAGCAAATACCCTGGGGAGGGTACCTGGGTGAAAGCGAGGCATCAGGGAGTGCTGAGCACATGCCTGCAAGAAATTAATGTAATTTCCCACGGAGTGCAGGCTAGGAGACCTGGGGAGGAAGGCGTGGGCTGGGGGGGGGTGGACAGGCAACCCCAACACCAGCGGGATGTGCTCTTCTGATGGGCCGGCCGCTTCTCGTTCACTCGTTTCTGAGTGGACGCTTTTGTTCCTTCACATTGTCGGATACACACCGCATGGTGCTCCCTGTATATCTTCCTTCTTTCTGCGTTAGCTCCTTCTTTCATAATAGACTTTGTTTTAGAGCAGTTTTAGGTTTTTAGCATATACTTTTGTATGCTTCCAATGTTCTTTTATTTTTATTTTTTGGTAAAACAAACAAAACCAAGTTGTATTAGGATACTTAAACTTTAGAAAGGTTGTCTTCTAGGGGCTGGCCTTTATGCTCTGTTTTGAGGTGACTGGAAACAAAAGCTGAAGGAAGAGACGCCACCTGCGCCTCACCTTGTTACCTGGGGCCTCAGTCTGATGATCTGACAAAGCTGCCTCTGCCTGTCTCCACCTGTGTGGATCTCAGCTCAGGTGTGCAGAACACACAGGCTGTTTCCACCCAACAAGGATGCAAGTTATGAGACTCTTGCCTAACTTAGACTGCAGGCCTCAAAAAATAATTTAAAAAAAAAATTACAAAGGAGTAGGGATAATGGATGGAAGGTCCTGCTTGGTGTGAGGCATTTTGGGGCTAGTGTCGTGGGGGGAGCCAGCTGTGGAGGAGGGCGTGGTGGCCGGAGAGCGGGACGTCGGAGCTGAGTCTGTGAGGCGGGAGCGGTCGCGGGGTCTGCAGAGCTCGGTGGGACCCGTGAGTGGCGGGGTATGAGGGGCACAAATCCGCCGGGAAGAAGAGGCCAGGGGGCTGCCAGTCACCATGTGGGTGAAGAGGTGGCCAGGTTCCGACGTGGGTATCGTGGGGAAATGTCACGCAAGAGGAAAGACTAAGGAGGATCACGAGTGCAGCAAGGAAAGGTCGTTCCTGAGGAAGTAGAATGAAAGCCTCAAACTTTAGGAGAGAGGGAGGGAGAGCTAGCGGAGAAGTGACCCGTCCTCCCTGTGGTCCCTCCGCAGTTCTGGAGAAGCCAGCGGGCCCTGCCTGTCCCCGGCCCCTGCGGGGAGAGGGGCAGCCACCCGTGAGAGGACGCTGGGGAAAGCCGTGTCCTCCGCAGAGAGCCAGCTTCCGTTAGGGGACAGAACGGATGGGAATGTTGGAATGAGGGAGTGAAGACACAGGCAGTTTTCTCAAAACAGATCCTGAGCTTTAAACATCATCATACAAGGGTGGCGGAGAGGCGCGGGGCGTCACGTGTCTGCGGGAGTCTGCCGGTGGGTCGCAGAGAGGCGCGGGGCGTCACCTGTCTGCGGGAGTCTGCCGGTGGGTCGCAGAGAGGCGCGGGGCGTCACCTGTCTGCGGGAGTCTGCCGGTGGGTCGCAGAGAGACTAGGGGAGTCACCTGTCTGCGGGAGTCTGCCGGTGGGTCGCAGAGAG
>VSMD01078869.1:0-84343 GCA_008750895.1 Mirza zaza
AGGCTGTGAGAACGTGTTCCCTCTGGCTGCTAAAGGCTCACATGGAGAGGTGATCAGTAGAGGTGGGGGAGGCTTGTCACTCTTTGCAGATCATGGTCAAACAGGCTGTCCCTGAGGAGGAACTGAGAAGACTGGTGAAGGGAAAAACCTCACACTGCGTAGTGACTGGAAGTCTGCTAACCACAAGATCATTCTCCTTCTCTTGTCTCTTCCTGAGTTGCCTTATATTCATGCATGCAAGTTGTCTCTAAGGGAGTTGACTCTCCAAGACTGATCACCCTAGCAGGCAAAGGATCAGGTTTCACCTCTCCCCTGGACTTTGGCAGGGAAACTTCTTCTGGCACTCTGATTCTTGACTTTGTAACTTCATTTAAAGCCCCTTAGTACTTTCCTTCCCTTTGCCACATTATGAGATTGAGGACACTCTTTTGGGAGATGGAAAGACATCTTCCTTGTGAGACTAAATGTTGTGGGTTCCAGTCCCAGTAGGCAAGTCGCTGGTGTGTTTGACTTCCACCAGACAACATCCCAGTGGGTTTGAATTCAACCAGTTAATGACCTAGAACAGACTGCCTGAAAAGAAGGATCCAAGGCCCATGGTTGGCCATCAATAAAGGACCAAGTACACATCTGAATGCAATGGTCAATTCTGGTTTTGTGCATATTTTGGGGTTTGCTGTTATCTTTGCCTTTTGCTCTATCTCCTTGTAATTCCAGCTAATAAATGGTGACTACCTCTTTTTTTCCTACTCCTGACACATTACTTTCTGGGACAACCTGGTCATGTCCTCCAGCCCCACTTTTCCATGACCTTCCAGTTTTCTTCTGGGTTTTGTTTCCAGAGTCCATCATGTCTGTCCTGAAATGGTGAGTACACTCTGGCTTCCCTAGTGAGAGGCAGTTTACTACAATGGATTTTTTTAAACCTCTTGAATTTACTCTACCAAGGAAAATTCAGAGATAAAGTGGTGAGTCTGCTACTGTATAATTAAAATGTGAAGTCTGTTAGGCTCTCTCTATGTGTTTTCCTTTCTGAATCTGCAGTTGCTAAGTGACAGGTGTTGAGATAAAACTCAACATGTACAGTATTATTAATTCAAAGCTTCTTAATGTAGGCAGTGCATGTGGAAAGGGAAACATTAAAAACTTATTTAAAGCTAGAGAAAAAAGTGATATGAGGGGCTTTTTGTAAACTGAAACTGCCATGGAAACTGCATCATCCAAAACTTTGGTTCACAGGCTTCATTAGATTACCTGTTTTGTTAAATAAAGTTTAGCCATATGAAAAGTACCAGTTTGTCAGACATAATTGGATCCCACTATCTTTAGCAAACTGGTGAGTTTACAATGTTATCTCATTGCTGGAATTCAGAGGCAAATACTATTAGATGTTTCTGTGCATATGCGTACATGTGTATAGATATGTTTATGTATGTGTACATGTGTGGTATGTTGAATCTACATGAATCTACATAGCCAATCTACCAAATTGGCTAAGAAATCAAGCCATGTTCATAAGTTAAGTAAGTGAGTCTAAATACTTTGCAAGTTTACATAAATTCAATTTTGGTAATCTTTGTAAATCAAAAATAAAAATCTCTCCCAAATTCTCACCATATGTTTTTGCCCATGCTTTTCCTGGTCATTTTTATGGCTTGCCTCTACTAGATGTTTTAAGGTGTCAGCATTTAATAAAAAGGGTAGGAAACAATAAACCAAGCCAAAACCTCTGTTTGTGTGACTCTTGGTAAGGAAGACTAATTTAATATTATTCTTTTAATGTAAATAGCTGGATCTTATGAGTTGTAGACAAAAATGCCTTAAGATTCTTGCTTAGGTGAATATCTACGTTCACAGACTGTAAAAATGATTTACCAAAAATACTTATATTGGTGACTATCTTTGTCCTTTATGTCAGTTTTCATGAGTAATCTAGATAAACTTATAAAAATAAACAAATTTGGTAAATTTAAAGTGAAATTAATACTTGAAGGTGAACATATAATTTAGAATCTTGACATTTTATTAAGTTAAATAATACATACTAATTAAATGACTTGGGTATTTAACTCACAGAAAATCATGTTTTAATGAAATGTGCTTTAAAAATTAATAAATTAGTTCTCATCTATAAAACACTGATACATGACTGACAGGCAGTTCAAAGTTTCTTGCTTCTTAGGTTTTCACTTACATGGAATTTTACTAAGAATAATAACTCCAGTAGACATATGCAATTCTATATATAAAATGCACCAAAGAAAATAATTTTTGGTTTAAAATTTATACCAAACTCATAAAATGTTTTATTATTGGAAAATTGTTTCATTTGGAGGTTATTTAAAAATTGATTTAGAAAAAAAAATAAAACAAGCTGAAAAGTGACTAGTAAGTAGAAGAGAGACATCAAGAAAGTTATGGATGTAAAGATGAGTTCTTTTTTTTCTTTTTTTTGATATGGAAGATTAAAGAGAAAACACGATAATTTGGTGTTAAGAATGCGTCCATATAACATTTTGTCCTGAAAGAAAATGACCAGTTATATAGAAAAGGGGTAATTTAGGATAAAACCAAATCCAAGGATGCCATAGATGGTCTTTGTAAGTTGTCATAAGATTTGGAAAAGAAAATTCATATAAAAATATCTAATCAGAAAATTAGAGAAGAAAAATAAATAAGATGGGAAGAGAGGATGGGTACATACATATATAATGATTGCAATATGCAATGCGTACCATCTGGGGATTGGACACCCTTGAAGCTCTGACTCTGGGGGTGGGGAAAGGGGAACATACATAACCTAAACATTTGTACTCCCATAATATGCAGAAATAAAAAAAAGAATGAGTATCCTCCTCTCCCCAAAAATGTTCAACCTCACTAATAATCAGGGAAATGCAAATTAAAACCATGGCAGAATAACACCTTACCCTTCTCAGAATGGTCATTATTAAACAATCAGAAAACAATAGATGTTGGTGTGGATGAACTGAAAAAGGAATGCATATACACTATTGGTGGGACTATAAATTAGTACAATCTCTATGAAAATCAGTGCATAGATGCCTCAAAGAACTAAAACCAGATCTACCATTCGATCCAGTAATCCCACTACTTGATATCTACCCAAAGGAAAATAAGTCATTATATTAAAATACACCTGTATCCAAATCTTTATTGCAGTACAATTCACAATTGCAAAGATGTGGAATCAACACAAGTGCTTATCAATTGATGAGTGGATAAGGAAAATGTGGTATATATATATACCATGGAGTACTACTCAGTTATAAAAAGGAATGAAATAATGTCTTTTGCAGCAACCTGGATGGAACTGTAGAAAACATTATCCTAAGTGAAGAATCTCAGGAGTGGAAAAATAAATACCACATGTTCTTAATAATAAGTGAGCTCAGCAGTGGGTTACACATGTTCATAACAAGATGTAAATGCATTGGAAATTAATAAGGGGGGAGTGTGGAAGGTAGTTGAGGGATAAAAACTTACCTACTAGTACAATGTACATTATTTTGGTAATGGGTGCATTAAAAGCCCATATTTCAGCATTACACAATTCACCCATGTAAAAAGAACAATTATACTCTCTAATATTTTGAAATAAATATTATTTAAAAAATAAAAAACAGAGAGACAAATGGCCATAAAACGTGAAAAAACATTCAACATCACTGATTATCAGAAAAATGCAAATTAAAACCACAGCGCGATACCATCTTACTCCAGTTATAATGGCCATTATTAAAAAGTCAAACACAATAAATGTTGGCATGGATGAGTTGATAAGGGAACAATTACACACTGTTGATGGGAATGTAAATTAGTACAACCTCTATGGAGATCAGTATGGAGCTTTCTCAAAGAACTAAAAGTAGATCTTCCACCCAATCCTGCAATTCCACTACTAGGTATACATCCAAAGGAAAATAAATCATTTTATCAATTACCTGCATTCATTTGTTTATCCCAACACAATTCACAAATGCAAAGATATGGAATCAACCTATGTGCCCAGGAACCCATGAGTCAATAAAGAAAATATGGCATGTATGTATGTATGTATGTGCATTTATACACACACGCACCACGGAATACAACCCAGCCATAAAAAATTATGAAATAATGTATTTTGCAGCGATATGGATAGAACTGGAGGCCCTTATCCTAAATGAAGTGGCTCAGGAACAGAAAAATAAGTTATGCATGTTCTTACTTATAAGTGGAAGCTAAACTATAGCTACTCAAGGACACACAGAATGGTACAGTGAATATTGGAGACCCAAAAGTGGGGAGGAGTTGAGGGATGAAAAATTACCTATGAGGTACAATGTACACTATTCAGGTGATGGGTACAAAGTTCAGACTTTACTACTATGTAATATATACATGTAATGAAATTCAACTTTACACTCCAATTTTACTAAAATAAAACAATAAAAATATATACTGAACATGGCCTTTTTAAGAAACTCTTTGGAAGCTGGGGAATATATTGTGGAAAATCTTACAAAACTGCTACTCATTCTTATAGAGTGGGTGGATGCAATAGCAATTCAATGTTAATTTGTAGTGACTGCTTTGAAGAAAAATGAACCTAGGCAAAGGGAAGAAAGTTAATGAGGGTAGAGGTGGGTTAGCCATACTCTATTCCAAAGATGATTAGAGAAGTCCTCTCTGATAAGGAGGTCTTTTAGCAGAAACCTGCATAAGGTGAAGAAGTGTATTTTGCAGACCTCTGGAAAGAAACTGTTTAAGCAGACAGAAGAAAGACAGTGAAGATTCTGGGGTAGGATTCTGCTTTGCTAGTTTCAAGAAAAGAAAGTGGAGTGAGGGAGGGAGTATAGTAGGAGATGCTAGGCTTTTCTGTTAATCTACCTCATTGGAATCTTCTGTCATTTTAAAAAGTTAATTTTCTCAAACCACTTAGAGTAGGAATCATATTTATTGGGTATTGGGCAGGAGGGAGGGGAGAGGAGGGGACAGGTACATACATACATAATGAGTGAGATGTGCACCGTCTGGGGGATGGTCATGCTTGAAGCTCAGACTTGTAGGGGGAAGGGGGCACTATATGAAACCTTAAAACTTGTACCCTCATAATATGCTGAAAAAAAAAGAAAAAGTTAATTTTCTCAAAGCACTTAGAAGATTGTGCCACATGCAGTAAATACCACTCACCTATTTGGAACTCCTGTACCAACAAATAGGTCCTTAGTGCTTCTGTGCACCCAGATTCCACTTCTAACTATAATCTCTCTGAAGCAGGGCTCACTTTCATAGTTCTCAAATATGCGTTTCTAGAGAGATTCTACAAAAATTATCTCTCTTTTTTGTGGGGGGCTGTTATGGGGAGAGAGGGAGTGAGAGAGATTAATGTGTACAATTATAGTTAATCCAAAATCCCCCAAATAAAAGTCCAAGAAAATAACTTTAATATTTTCCCTGTGGACCTGCTTACCTAAGTTTGTGGTTCCTTGAGGGAGTTTGCACCAATTTACTGAAAAGCTCTTTAGAAAAACCTCTCCTGTGTGCTGTGCAGAATTGAGTCAATGAAGTGTCTTTAAGAATGCTATTGGAAGGCTCAATTGTCAAGATGGTGGCACTCTATCATTTCTTGTTTGAATACCTAAAGAAGCTGAGAAGAAGGAAAATTTGTTGGGTAATTTATTTTCTTATCAGAAACTTAGTTTTGTAATTCACTTTGGCATAGGCAGTCAAAGAGTCTAGGGCTTGTTTCTTCAGATGGGTGAGTTACATGATGACCTACATTGGATTCCAGAGGCCAAGTGTGCAAAAAGGAGTTTAGTAGCCTGGGAAAACATCATCTCTAAGGCCACAGTGAAGAAGAACTTGGTACAAATATTTACTGGTTTTTTTTTTTGTTGTTGTTTCTATAATCTAACTTAAATTTACATTTTGGTTGAATTTTGTGTTTTCAATAGAGATAATGGAATGTACTGGAAGGTTTATGGGGTCATAGAATATGAGATTTCAGAGGCCTTGGCTTCTCTGAGTCTTAAATACTTTGCTTTATTGGGTAGAATACAAACTTTTGAGTCAGCTGAGTTGAACTCTTGTTCTGTTCATGCTAAAAGTCACATGCATGCCTAGTATTGTGTTTTTTCTTGATTACAATTTTGACTTGGGTAAGGCTGGGAAAAATAGAGCTTCATAGCCTTTTCTACAGCCAATAAGTATTGTTTCACACAGAATTTCAGGTTTAATACCAATTTCAAAAGCACAGCAATTATCAATGATATTCACTACCTGTGTTTACAGAGGCATTTATTTGAGGTCATCAATGTATATATTCCAGGTTCAGGCTTCTAAATTTTTTCCATAACTTAAATTTATTTTGACACTTAAAATGCTATTTCTATCTTCATTGTGTAATACATATGTAAGTGTAATACAAATGTAAGTGAATGGAGATGAGTTTCTGTGTTTAGAAAATATAGAATTCTTGAAATATTTTACTACTAAAGTAATAGTATTTTCTTATTAATTTTCAATTACATCCCTCAAGGCCTTTTCTTTTCCAAGCTCCTTTGGGTCTGAGACAACAAAAGGCCACTAGCTCTTTTCTTTATGAATTTGCAGATAACTAAAACGCTTTTTAGATTTTTGACTGGAGGAGAATGCTGTGAGACATTTTTTAGTACTTCTTCTGCCACACAAAGCATGAATATTTTCATTTGATTTTGCTGTTAGAATCATTATGAATATTTCAAGATACTAAATATATGCCACCCTTCCTCAATTTTCCTTCTTTTCTTCTGTCTTAATTTTCCCTTCATCTCCCTTCTCATTTGCTCTTTTTTGTGTTGTTGTTCTAAATTTTTATTTTGAAATAATTATAGATTCACAGGAAGCACACAGAGGTCTGATGCATCATTCATTCACTTTCCCCAAAATGGTTACATCCTATGTAACTATGGCATAACATGTAAACCAGGAGATTGATATTAATGATGTAGATGTAGAGTTCCATATCATGTTATCATATGTGCAGATTTGTTTAACAAACACTTGCAATCAGAATATACAACTCTCCCATCACCACAAAGATCTCCATTGGGCTACTCTTTTATAATCAGCCCATCACCCTTTCTCCCTCCATTCCTAATCCCTGGCAACCATTCATCTGTTCTCTATTTCTATAATATTGTCACTTTGAAAATGTTAGATACATGAAATTACAGAGTATGTGACATTTGGGATTGGGTTCATTCAATTCACTATAATGTCCTTGAGATCTATCCCAGTTGTTGCCTGTGTCACAGTTTTTTCGTCTTTGTCACTGAGTAGTATTCCATGGTTACACATTTTGTTTAACCATTCACCTATTTTAGGAACTTTTGATTCAAATTTTGGACTATTACAAATAAAGCTACTATGAACAATCTTGTAAAGGTTTTTTTGTGAACATAAGTTTTCACTTCTCTGGGATAAATGGCTAGGAGTGCCCCCGTTCATTATTGAAATATTTGTCTTTCTTTCCCAAACACCTGGAAAACTGAGTGAGTCACAGACCTGCTCAATATTTAAGAAGTAACCCTTTCATTGATGAACTTAAACATTCAATGGGGGGGGGTGAATGGATTAATGGGCACATACATCCATGGTGTGAGGGAGAGCAGCCCACGCAGAGAAAGAATCCTAAACAAGACAATGCTGAGTTGTTTGATCTCTGTTCCAATGATAAAATCTCTTGTGTCAGCCTTTCCTTCCTTCTTGTAGATAATTCAACTGACTGTTGCAATAGTAACTAAGCTATGTGGATGGGGAATTATATTCTTAACACATGTTTACTATTAACCTGGAGTGAGGATAGGTATTAGCCTGAAGTCATTGAATTTACATAATTCCCTTTTCTATGAAATGTTTCTCAATCATCCTTGGTTCACAGACAGGTGTGTTTAGAAAGGTAACCTGGCACAGATAAGAAGATTTGCCTTAGATGATCTGCAAAGTTCAGTTCTAAGTCTAAAATTCTGATTCTGTACAAAAATCCTCTTGTGACCAAGGAGAAAACTGAAGTGCCCAGTTTTGTTTAGGGAATAACTCGGTATGACCCAGATGCTTACCAGAGAGTTAGCAGGACCACCAGAAATAGAACTCAAGGCTTGGCTCTCAGCCTTTACTATGTAACTTAAAAAAAGCATAAAAGTTAAATTCAGATGTGAAACTAAGTAGCCTTTAACTAAGTATGGGTTGCATAGAAAAACTTTTTATCTTGCTCATAACAGATTGAATCAGAGAAATGGCTTACTGAAATCAAACTTTGGTCACTGAATTATTTTTCATGGGATTAACAAATCACTTCCTGTACCAGGTTGTGGTCTTTCTGGTATTTCTTTTTGTTTATATTGTCACCCTTCTTGGGAACTTGGGGTGATCACTCTCATTTGGATGGATTCCTGACTCCACACTCCCATGTACTTTTTTCTCAGCCACTTGTCCTTTGTGTATGTTTGCTCCTCTTCTGTCACAGGTCCCAATGTTGACTGATATCTTCACGGACAAAAAAGTAATCTCTTTCTTTGGTTGTGCTGCCCAGTCATGTTTTTTTGGGCATTTGTAATAACTGAATGTTTCCTTCTGGCTACCATAGCGTATGACTGGTACATGGCCATCTGTAAGTCCTTGTTGTATATACTCATTATGTCAGAGCAGGTCTGTGTGCAGCTGGTGGTGGGGCCTTATGCCATGGGTCTTATTAGCACTTTGACCCATACAACTTTCACTTTTCACCTACCCTACTGTGGTCTAAATACCGTTAATCACTTCTTCTGTGACCTGCTTCCTGTTCTCTCCCTGGCATGCGCAGACATCCATGTCAATAAATTTGTAGTTTTCAGCCTGCTGGAGCCCCAGGCGTGCTCAGTGGTGTGATCATCTTGGTCTTCTTCATTTACATTGTCATGGCCATCCTGAGGATCTGCTCTGCTGATGGGAGGTGCAAAGCCCTTTCTACCAGAAGGAAGGCATACTGAAGAGAAGTGTAATTTATACTCTATTTTAATTTTAATTCTTTATGTCATCTCCTAAGAAGAAAGAAACTCACCAGAATGCAAGTTTAGGTCAAGTTTTAAATCCATTGCTGTCTCTCTGTTTGCCCTCTAAGAAGTTCAAAATAAATGAAATAGATTTATAGAAAAATAAAAATGACTGACCTTTAAAATATGGCATAGAGGGATATCCTTTGTCAGATCATAACTGGTTAGAATATTGCATTAAAATCTAGCAAAAAGTAATGTGGCATCTTAAATGATATGCAAAGAGGTTCTGATCAAGGTAAATCAACCTTCAAGTCCAGAGAACTATATTCTTCTTCTCACTCCACATTTAAGGAATTACTATCCATGATGGGAGAGAGATTGGGTCACTGATTCCAGGTGTGGTGCCCTTTGTGTGGAATATTGCACAGGATTATGAGCATCCCACTGAAGGCACGAGGTGTGAAGGATAAAGGGGAATCTAGTAATACAAATGAGAGTACAATTTGCGGATGGTTGAGAGTCCTTGCATTTCAGGAAATTTGACCCTACACAGGATTTCTTTGCAGCCTTGTACTTTTGCAATCAGCATCCCACATTGATGGATTCTCTATGTCACAAAGAACATGCAAGATTGGAGTAGGACATTAGGTCCAGATTTAAGGTTCCTTCCTGAGAGTGGCATTGTTGAGGACTAGAGGCTCTCAATTCAGAGAGGATAGTGTCTTAACCTGGTAGAGCTCTTAGGAAACACCAGCTCTGGGACTTTAGACCCCACCTCTCACATTAGAGCCTTGATGGCCTGCTCTGTAAAATGGGGAGGACCAAGTGTTTTTTATCCAGTTTTGGGTGGAAATCAAATGTGCTGACATTTGTAAAGAACTTGTTCAGCCTTAGATGAGTTGAGTACCTCATAGTTTTTGTTATTGTCTGATATTCAATGTAGCCTCGAATGTATCCTATCATGGAGCCAGTCATACCTAATCTTTAGCATGGCACAGCAGAGGGTGGTTTTGTATTTGCCACCATTTCTGTGCTCTTTAGCCCAAGTTCTTGGATTTTCATGTTTTTTATTTATAAACGGTGAGATTGGTCTAGAGTTCTTTCCCCTTTTTGAATTATAGATACGTAGAACCCTAAATGCATAGTTTGCAATTGTTTCTCATTTTATACCTTCTAAGTTTTATACATTTCTTGCCTCTTCTCGTTCCTATCCCAGACTGATCGTAGCTATTTTCTTTTTAATTGCTGAAACACTAGAAGGAATTGTTTTTGATTCTTACTACTTTTAGCTAGGTTTTAGATTATTTTAAATTGCAAAGGTAATGTATGCAGAGTTTACCCTTCAACAACACAGGTGTGAACTGTGTGGGCCCACTTACGTGTGGACTTTTAAATATTAATATAATTTATGCCATATATGCCTGCCTTTCCTGCCTCCTTCCATTTCCTCCACATTTTTTGCCTCTGCCACCTGGTGACAGCAAGACACACCCCTCATCTTCCTCCTTGCTCCTCAGCCTACTCAATGTGAAAATGACAAGGATGAAGACATTTATGATGATCCACTTCTACTTAATGAATGTATTTTCTCTCTTATGATTTTCTTAATACCATCTCATTTCTCTAGTCACTTTATTGTAAGAATATACTCATGATACATAAAACATACAAAATATGTATTACCCGACTGCTTATGTTATTGGTAAGACTGTGGTGAACAGTAGGCTATTAATGGTTATGTTTCTGGGGAGTCAAAATTTATACGCATATTTTCAGCTGCATGAGGGGCCAGCATGCCTTAACCTTTCTCAAAGAACTAAAAGTATATCTACCACCCAATCCTGAAATGCCACTACTCTGTATACATCCAAAGGAAAATATATCATTTTATCAATTATCTGCATTCATTTGTTTATCCCAACATAATTCACAAATGCAAAGATATGGAATCAACGTACATGCCCATGAACCCATGAGAGGATAAAGAAAATATGGTATGTATGTATGTTTGTGTATTTACACACACACACACACACACCATGGAATACAACCCAGTCATAAAAAAGGATGAAATAATGTATTTTGCAGCAATGTGGATGGAACTAGAGGCCGTTATCCTAAATGAAGTGGCTCAGGAATAGAAAAATAATTTATTAATGTTCTTATAAGTGGGAGCTAAACTATGGATACTCAAGGACACATAGAATGTGGGTACAGTGGACATTGGAAACTCAAAAGTGGGGAGCAGTCGAGGGATGAAAAATTACCTATGAGGCACAATGTGCACTACTAAGGTGATGGGTACAAAGGCCAGACTTCACCACTATATAATATATACCTGTAATGAAATTCAACTTTATACTCCAATTCTACTAAAATAAAACAATAAAAACATATACTGAACATTTCCTTTTTAAGAAACTATTTGGAAGCTGTGGAATATATTGTGAAAAATCTTGCAAAACTGCCCCTTATTTTTATACAGTGGGGGGGAGCAATAATAATTCAATGTTAATTTGTAGTGACTGCTTTGAAAAACATAAAACTGGACAAATGGTAGAAAGTTCATGAGAGTTGAGGTGGGTTAGCTGTACTTTATTCCAAAGGATGATTAGAGAAGGCCTCTCTGATGAGGAGATCTTGTACCAGAAACCTGCATAAGGTGAAGAAGTGAATTTTGCAGATATCCGGAAAGAAACTGTTTAAGCAGAATGAAGAAAGACAGTGAAGATTCTAGGGTAGGATCTTGCTTGGCTAGTTTCAAGAAAAGAAAGTAGAGTAAGGTAGGGAGAAGAGTAGGAGATGCTAGGCTTTTCTGTCAACCCACTTCATTGGATTCTTTTGTCATTTGAACACGTTAATTTTCTCAAAGCACTTAGAAGAGTGTGCAACCTGCAGTAAACACCACTAGTGACAAGATTAATGTCCTGCAGCAACTTTTATGTGAATAAATGTCATGTCTTTTCTGAAATACCTTGAAGGACTCCTCAGTATTTACAGAAAAAAATTTCAAACTGCTTTGCCTAATGTTAAAATGTATAAGAAGTTTAGGCCCAAATATTTGTTTTCAAATGTAACATTTGAAAATTTCATAAAGCCAGTATGGACTTTCTTTATCTCTCAAAGGTGCTGTCCAGATTTATGGCTGTCCACTGATGCATGGAAGCCCCCAATCCACTGTATTTTTAATCCCATATCTCATAGCCTCTCTTTGAGCTTTAGTACCTCCATGAAATTATTTACAAACCCATCTGGTTGCAGGGATCTCACCTATTTAGAACTCCTGTACTAACTACTGGGTCCCTAGTGCTGCTGTGCACCCAGATTCTACTTCTAACTATAATCTCTCTGAACCAGGGCTCTCCTTCAGTGTTCTCAAATATGCATTTCTAGAGTAATGCTAGAAAAATTATCTCTCTTTTTTGTGGCAGGGGAAAGAGGAGAGAGAGAGTGAGAGAAATTAATGTGTGCAAAATTATAGTTAACCCAACATCTCCCAAATTATTGTCTAAGAAAATAACTTTAATATCTTCCCTGTGGACCTGCTTGCCTGAGCTTGTGATTCCTTGAGGGAGTTGGCACCATTTTACTGAAAAGCTATTTAGGAAAATCTCCCCTGTGTCCTGTACAGAATTGAGTCAATGAAGTCTCTTTAAAAATGCTATAGGAAGGCTCAATTGTCAAGGTGGTGTCACTCTCTTATTTCTTGTTTGAACACCTGAAGAAGCTGAGAAAAATGAAAATTTGTAGGGTAATTTATTTTCTTATCAGAAACTTGGTTTTGTAATTTACTTTGGCATAGGCAGGCAAAGAGTCTAGGGATTGTTTCTCTAGATGGGTGAGTTACACGATGACCTACATTGGATTCCAGAGGCCAGGTGTGCAGTAAGGGGTTTAGAAGCCTGGGAAAGAATCATCTTTAAGGACTCTATGAAGAAGAACTTGGTACAAATAGAGTATTTAGATTTTTATTTATTTATTTATTTTTTTGTTTCCGTGACTTAACTTAAATTTACATTTTGGTTGAATCTTGTGTTTGTCATAGAGTTAATGAAATGTACTGGAAGGCTTCTTGGCTCATAGAATGTAGGAATTAAGAGTCCTTGGCTTCTCTCAATCTTAATTATTTTGCTTTATCTGGCAGAAGACAAAATTCTGAGTCAGCTTAGTTAAACTCTTGTCCTGCTTATGCTCAGTGTCACATGCATGCCTAGTATTGTGTTTTTTTTTTTTTTTTTCTTGGTTACAGTGTTTGGCTTGTATAAGGCTGGGAAAAATAGAGCTTCATAGCTTTTTTCAAAGCCAACAAGTATTGTTTCACATAGGATTTCAGGTTGAATACCAATTTCAAAAACACAGCAAATATCAATGATATAAGTACTTCACTACCTATGTTTACACAGGCATTTATTTGAAGTCACCAATGTGTATATTCCAGTTTCACCCTTCTAAATTTTTACCATAACTTAAATTTATTTTGACATTTAAAATGCTATTTCTATCTTCTTTGTGTAATACATTATAAAAATATAAGTAAATGGTGATGAATTTCTATGTTTAGAAAATATAGAATTCTTGAAACATTTTACTACTAAAGTAATAGCTTTTTCTTATTAATATTCATTTACATCCCTCGAGGCCTCTTCTATTCCAAGCTCCTTTGCCTCTGGGACAAGAAAAGGCCAGCAGCTCTTCCATTTATGAATTTGCAGGTAACTAAAACACTGTTTAGATTTTTGACCAGAGGGGAATGCTGTGAGACATTTTTTAGTACTTCTTCTGTCACACATCGCATGAATATTTTCATTTAGTTTTGCTGATGGAATCATTATGAATATTTCAAGATAAAAAATATATGCCTCCCTCTCTCAATTTTCCTTCTATTCTTCTATCTTCATTTTCCCTTCATGTTCCTTCTCATTTGTTATTTTGTTGTTGTTGTTGTTCTAAATTTTTATTTTGAAATTATTATAGATTCACAGAAAGCACAAAGAGGTCTGATGTATCCTGCATCCACTTTCTCCGATGGTTACGTCCCATATAACTACGGTATAACATGTAAAGCAGGCAACTGATACTAGCATGAAGAACAAGTATAGTTCCATATCATGTTATCATATGTGCAGATTTGTTTAACTGCCACTGCAATCAGAATGCACAACTCTTCCATCACCACAAAGATCTCCATTGTGCTACTCTTCTATAATCACACCACCACCCTTTCTCCTACCATTCCTAATCCCTGGCAACCACTAACCTGTTCTCCATTTCTATAATATTGTCACTTTGAGAATGTTATATACATGAAATTATGGAGTATGTGACATTTTGGGATTGGCTTTCTGCAATTCAGTATAATGTCCTTGAGACCAACCCAAGTTGTCGCCTGTGTCATAGTTTGTTCCTCTTTGTCACTGAGTAGTATTCTGTGGTACCACAGTTTGTTTATCCATTCATCTATTTTAGGAACTTTTGATTCAAATTTTGGACTATTACACATAAAGCTATTAAGAAAGCTATCTTGTAAAGGTTTTCGTGTGAACATAAATTTTAACTTCTCTGGGATAAATGACCAGGAGTGCCCCCTTCCTTTATTGAAATATTTGTCTTTCTTTCACCAGCACCTGGAAAACTGAGTGGGTCACAGAATCTCCTCAACATTTGAGAACTAGCCCTTTCATTGATTGACTCAAAAATTCAAGGGAGAGTGAATGGATTAATGGGTACATACACCCATGGTGTGAGGGAATGCAGGCCGATCTGAGAAAGAGTCCCAAAACAAAATAATGTTGAGTTGTTTGATCTCTGTTACAAAGCTAAAACCTCTTGTTTCAGCCTTTCCTCCCTTCTTGTAGACAATTTGACTGATTGTTGCAATGGAAACTAAGCTATGCTGGTTGGGAATTATATTCTTAACACATGTTTATTATTAACTCGGAGTGAGGATAGGTTTTAGTTTGAAGTCACTGAATTTACATAATTCCCTTTTCTATGAAATGTTTCTCAATCATCCTTGGTTCACAGACAGGTGTGTTTAGAAAAGTAACCTGGCACAGATAAGAAGATTTGCCTTAGATGGTCTGCAAAGTTCAGTTCTAGGTCTAAAATTCCAATTCTGTACAAAAATCCTCTTGTGACCAAGGAGAAAACTGAAGTGCCCAGTTTTGTTTAGGGAACAACTCGGTATGACCCAGATGCTTACCAGAGAGTTAGCAGGACCACCAGAAATAGAACTCAAGGCTTGGCTCTCAGCCTTTACTATGTAACTTAAAAAAAGCATAAAAGTTAAATTCAGATGTGAAACTAAGTAGCCTTTAACTAAGAATGGGTTGCATAGAAAAACTTTTTATCTTGCTCATAACAGATTGAATCAGAGAAATGGCTTACTGAAATCAAACTTTGGTCACTGAATTTTTTTCCATGGGATTAACAAATCACTTCCTGTAACAGGTTGTGGTCTTTCTGGTATTTCTTTTTGTTTATATTGTCACCCTTATTGGGAACTTGGGGATGATTACTCTCATTTGGATGGATTCCTGACTCCACACCCCCATGTACTTTTTTCTCAGCCACTTGTCCTTTGTGTATGTTTGCTCCTCTTCTGTCACAGGTCCCAAGATGTTGACTGATATCTTCACGGACAAAAAAGTAATCTCTTTCTTTGGTTGTGCTGCCCAGTCATGTTTCTTCGGGCATTTGTAATAACTGAATGTTTCCTTCTGGCTACCATGGCATATGACCGGTATATGGCCATCTGTAAGCCCTTGTTGTACACACTCATTATGTCACAGCACGTCTGTGTGCAGCTGGTGGTGGGGCCTTATGGCATGGGTCTTATTAGCACTTTGACCCATACAACTTTCACTTTTCACCTACCCTACTGTGGTCTAAATACCGTTAATCACTTCTTCTGTAACCTGTTTTCTGTTCTCTCCCTGGCATGCACAGACATCCATGTCAATAAACTTGTAGTTTTCATCCTGCCTGGAGCCCCAGGCGTGCTCAGTGGTGTGATCATCTTGGTCTTCTACATTTACATTGTCATGGCCATCCTGAGGATCTGCTCTGCTGATGGGAGGTGCAAAGCCCTTTCTACCTGCTCTTCCCACCTGACAGCTATCTCCATCCTTTATGGGACACTCTTCTTTATTTATCCATGTCCTAGCTCTAGCTTCCCTCTAGACATCAATAAAGGAGTTTCCTTGTTCTATCCATCAGTGATCGCCATGTTGAACCCACTTATCTACAGCCTGAGAAATAAGGAAGTCAAAAATTCATTCAGAAGGAAGATTGAAAGGAAGAAATTTCTTACAGATAGGTGACCTAGGATACCAATTGTACTATGGATTGAGAAATGGCAACATACAGAGGCAAGGACACTGGACTGGTTGATGGGAGGCCTACATTTAAGGTACATTCCACTTTTTATTACTCTGTATCATTGATAAGTCACATGGCATCTTTAGGAGCAATTTTATCATGTGATTTTCTCATCCAGGAGAAATGAGATTTGGAACATTAAATAGAGATGGGTGGATTATAGCAAGCCTGCAATTTAGGAAATATTCTCACATTTTGTGACTAGGATATAACAGGTTCTTTTTCAAATTCTGAATAAGTGGAATACATGGAAAAATTATAATCAGTAAAATTAACAGTTGCACATCAGTTTTGTACTATGGAGTGCTGAGTTTCCTTGATTTTTTGAGTTTGGTCTTGAGACTTTTAAAGCATAAATTGTTACAAGGGGCATTATCATGTTAGAACATAACTATGGAAACTTCTAAAACTATCTGCATGTTTGGAATAGATATTTTACAAAGCACTTTCACTACACTATACACTGTGGTTGATAGTAACCACTTATTGGCATTTTGACACTGTATGTGTATGCTTGTTGCAGGTAAAGTGGTGAAAGTGTTGCAGTTCTTTAGGAAAGTCGTGGTTACTACTATTGTTATTTACTACTTTTTATGTGTTAAGCAGGGCATTAACTCCCATTTTACAGATGATGAACGCGACAGCCATGAAGAATCAATGGGTTGCTCATGACTTCTTAATTTGATTCCATCTTTTTTTCCCTTCTGCTAATATAAATTTTTTCAAGTATTTCTCTGTGTTCCTTTTCTGGAACATAAAAACTAATTCAAGAAAAAAGAGAATGGAATGTGTTGTTTGTACAGATGTCAGACTCCCTTGGATACACACTCTGCCTTATTTTGAAGACGTACTTTAAAAAGCATTAAATTTTAGTCCAGAGACTTTAAAGAACATAAATATCTTTAATACCCCAGAATATATTTGTTTGCTTGTTTTTTTGTCATATTTTCTGCCAGTGATGTTGTCTGTGTTGCATGATGATTTGGGGTCAATATTCAGTAAGATTCTATTTAATTAATAGGAGAAGTGTTATGCTACAACTTCTATGCTACAAATACTACAAATGCTACAACTATTAATTAATTTAACAAATTTTATGTGTACCTACTATGTGCTAGACACATAATTGTGTATTATGCATATCAGGAGCAATAATTCTCATGGAAGCTACAGGCTGGTAGGGTAGAAAGATAAGCAAAGAAACAAAAAAATCTAAAAAAGAGAATGAAAATTGATTACATATCCAAGGTGACTTCTGTGACAAGAAAACATCAAGGAACCAAGATAGAGTGTAAAAGGGTAACTTTCAAAAGAGTAGTAAGGGGAAGCCACTTTAAATAGGTAAGTATTGGTGAAGATGAAGAATGTCTGTTTCGTGGTATGGCTTTCCATGGAGTCTGGATATCACTAGTTGGATCATAAAAGGAGAGAAAAAAGGAACCCTCTACAAAACAGTAACAAGGACCCCCGGATTTTTTAGGACAGTGGGCAAAGTTTGCAAGATAGTTTATTCTGATCCTGATGAAATTTTTCTTCATTTAATTTTATGAGGCAGGTGTTTACAGAATGAAGAGGGCTGAAAGTAGGAGGAGATGATGTAATATCTTGTTGTCAGAAGGAATTTACTATGAGCTGTATGAGTTTTAAAAAATTATCGTCCTTGAGAATAGATTAAAATACTAGTTAGTTTTTTATCATGTGACTCTTTGCTGCTTAAGTTAATAAGATCTTCCAAGGCACACACTTTTTGCCAGATTGACTGTGGTCTATTTCCAAGTCACTCTAAGCCCCCAGGGTCATGAAAAAAAACAAAAAATATGCGGGGATTGTCTCATCTCAAATGCCTAACAATAAAATAATAGATAAATCAATTGAGCAATATCCATTAAATAGGATACTAACAGCAATAAAAATATATGAACTAATAATTTACTCAACAAAGCATCAATTTCACCAAATATGTATGTATTGATGCTCTATTTCTGACATGGGTGGTGGTTACATGGGTGTGTTTGTGTTATAAAAATTCTCTGAGAAGAGCACCTAAGATTTATGTACTTTTCAAGTGTTGTTTGTCGACAAAAGCTAAAAAAATGGTTGAATCCTTGGGGTTTTCTAGGTATAATATCATGTCATCAGCAAAGAATGAGAGTTTGATCCCTTCTGCTACTATTTGGAAGCCCTTAATTCCACTCTCTTGTCTGATTGCTGTAGCAAGGACTTCCAGCACTATGTTGAATAGAAGTGGAGACAGTGGGCAACCTTGTCTTGTTCCAGTTTTAAGTGGGAATGCTTTCTATTTTTCCCCATTCAGTATGATATTGGCTGTGGGTTTGTCATATATGGCTTGTATCATTTTTAGATAAGTCCTGTCTGTGCCTATTTTGTTGACCATTCTTATCATAAAAGAGTGTTGAATTTTGTCAAAAGCTTTTTCTGCATCTATTGAGAGGATCATATGGTCTTTGTTTTTGTTTCTGTTTATATGGTAAATTACATTTATAGATTTGCATATGTTCAACCATCCTTGCATCCTTGGGATGAAGCCCACTTGGTTGTGATGGATTATTTTCTTGTCAAGCACCTGGATTAAATTGGCTAGGATTTTGTTGAGAATTTTTGCATCTATATTCATAAGGGTTATTGGTCTGTAGTTTTCTGTTTTTGTTGCATCATTTCCTGATTTTGCTATCAGGGTTATGCTCCCTTCATAAAATGTGTTGGGGAGGAATCCATCCTTCTCGTTGTTGTGGAATAATTTCTGCAGGATAGGCACCAGTTTGTAGGTGTGGTAAAATTCGGATGTGGTAAAATTCGGTTTCGGTGAAACCATCTGGTCCAGGACTTTTCTTTTTAGGAAGGTTTTTTATTGCTGTTTCAATTTAAGCACTTGATATTGGTCTGATCAGGAATTCTATTTCCTCCTGGTTGAGCCTAGGGAGGCTGTGTGTTTCTAAGAAATTGTCCATTTCCTCCAAATTTTCCATTTTGTGTGCACAGAGGTTTTTGTAGTATTCATAAATTATATCTTGTATCCCCATGGCATTCATTGTAATTTCTCATTTATTAAACCCCAAGGATTCAACCAAGAGACTCCTTGATCTGATAAATGAATTTGGTAAAGTCTCAGGATACAAAATCAATACACAGAAATCAGAGGCATTCATATATGCCAACAACAGTAAAAGCGAGAACCAAATCAAAGACTCAATTCCCTTCAAAATAGCAATGAAGAAAATAAAGTACCTAAGAATATATTTAATGAAGGAGGTAAAAGACCTCTACAGGGAGAACTATGAAATACTGAAGAAGAAAATAGCAGATAATGTAAACAGGTGGATGAATATACCATGCTCATGGGTTGGCAGAATCAACATTGTTAAAATGTCTATACTACCCAAAGTGACCTACAGAGTCAACGCAATCCCTATCAAAATGCCATCATCATTTTTCACAGATATAGAAAAAATAATTTTATGCTTCGTATGGAACCAGAGAAGACCCCATATAGCAAAATCAATCCTAGGCAATAAAAAAAAAATAGGAGGTATCAATTTCCAGGGGTCTATATGTTCTAACTATACTACAAGGCTATAGTAGTTAAAATAGCTTGGGACTGGCACAAGAAAAGGGACATTGACCAGTGGAACAGAAGAGAGAACCCAAATATAAAACTATCCTCATATAGCCAACTAATCTTTGATAAAGCATACAAAAGCATACACTGGGGAAAAGAATCCTTATTCAATAAATGGTGCTGGGAAAACTGGATAGCCACATGTAGAAGACTAAAACAGAACCCACACCCTTCACCTCTCACAAAAATCAACTCGCGTTAGGTAACAGATTGGGCCTTAGGTGTGAAACTATTAGAATTCTGGAGGAAAATTTTGGAAATACTCTTATAGACATTGGCCTAGGTAAATAAATTGTGAAGAAGACCCCAAAGGTAATCATAGCGGCAACAAAAATAAATAAATGGGACCTGATAAAATTACAAAGCTTCTGCACAGCCAAAGAAACTGTCAAGAGAACAAACAGACAAATCCCAGAATGGGAGAAAATTTTCACAAGCTACACATCCAATAAAGACTGATAACTAGAATTTATTTAGAACTCAGGAAAATCAGCAAGGAAAAATCAAACAACCCTATCAAAAACTGGGCAAAGGACTTGAATAGAAACTTTTCAAAAGAAGACAGAATAATGGCCAACAAACATATGAAAAAATGCTCAACATCTCTAATCATCAGGGAAATGCAAATCAAAACTGCAAAGAGATATCACTTATCTCCAGTAAGAATGGCCTTTATCAAAAAGTCCTCAAACAATAAATGTTGGCATGGATGCAGATAGATAGGAATACTCCTACACTGCTGGTGGGACTGCAAATTGTTCACCCTCTGTGGAAAGCAATATGGAGATACCTTAACGTGATACAAGTAGATCTAACATTTGATCCAGCGATTCCACTACTGGGTATCTACCCAAAAGATCAAAAGTCACTTTATGATAAAGAAACCTGCACTCAAATGTTCATAGCATCACAATTCACAATTGCAAAATTGTGGAAACAACCCAAGTGCCCATCAATACATGAGTGGATTAATAAAATGTGGTATATGTATACCATGGAGTACTATTCAGCTTTAAGAAACAATGGTGATATAACACCTCTTGTATTTTCCTGGATAGAGCTGGAGCCCATACTACTAAGTGAAGTATCTCAAGAATGGAAAAACAAACACCACATGTACTCATCAGCAAATTGTTATTAACAGATCAACCCCTAAGTGGACATATAGGAATAACATTTATTGAGTGTTGAGAGGCTGGGAGAGGGGAGGAGGGGGTCAGTATATACAAACATAATAAGTGAGATGTGCAACATTTGGGGGATGGTCACGCTTGAAGCTCTGAGTCAAGGGGGGAGGGGCACATGGGCAATATATGTAACCTTAAAATTTGTACCCCCATAATATGCTGAAATATAAAAAAGCTAAAAAATGTACTGTGAATTTTGCATCTCTTAGATCAACATCTCTTGATAGGAGGCTGTTCAAAAATTTCCTGTTTGTATATAATGGAAGTGCTTCACACATTCACACACATATGTACCACAGAGGGTATGGTATGTACTTATCATTTACAACACATTCCAACTCAGTCTTTTTCCCCGTCTATCTTAGAAAATTAATTGAACTATCGCAATGGCATTTCCATTTTCATTCATCTCAGATATTTTTAAATTTTCATTTTCATTTTTTATTGACTCATGGTTATGCAGAAGCATGTCATTTAATTTCCATGTATTTGTGAATTTTCTGAAGTTTTCATTGACTTAATATAATCTTTATAACTATAATTTGTTTTCGGTAAGCCTCATGGTAACCATAAAGCAAAAACTTGTAGAGCCACCAAAAATAAAAAAAGCAAGACATCAAAATATACTACAAAAAAAATCACTTAACCATAAAAGATGACAATAAGAGAAGAAGAAACCAAGAATCTAGAAAATAACAAGAAAACAAGCAACACAGCGGCACTACGAAGTTTTTGCCTATCAGTCATTATGTTGAATGTAAACAGATTAAATTTTCAAATCAAAAGAATTGAAGTGGGACACATAGGTACTACAGTAATAAGGTATTGGGCAGGGGGTCGAGGGGTGGGCATATACATATATAATGAGTGAGATGTGCACCGTCTGGGGGATGGTCATGCTGGAGACTCAGACTTGTGGGGGGAGGGGGGAAAGGGCATTTATTGAAACCTTAAAATCTGTACCCCCATCATATGCCGAAATAAAAAAAAAATAAAAAATTAAAAAAAATAAAAAAGCAATATCCTTCGACAATAAGCCTGTGTGGAGACCTAACCCTCAGGCTGCTATGGTTGGCGCTGTGCTGGGCTGGACACCCAGGGCTGCTGTGATCCTTGCAGAATTGTGGTTTGCCCAAAGGGATTGGAAGACTAGTCTTACCAGTCAGTTGTTTAGAGCTGGAGGCTGCTGCCATCAACTGATGTTTATGTGATCTTCAGGGGTGACATGTTCCTGTCTGGCTCTGGGGAAGGTCCAGAGGCTCAGTTTGCAGATGGCAGTGTGGTCAGGGGCTGTGGGGGTCTGCCCGGTGCTGGGTTGCTGGGTTCTACTGTGGCGGGCCCAGCATTAGAGACTATGACAAAGTCCTGCACTTACTTCCCTCTCTTTCCTCGAAGTGGATGTTATCTCTCTTGACACTGTGTTACCTGGGGATGGGAGAGGGGTGACATTGGTGATGTAAATTGGTTCTTCCTGCCCTCTTTAATCCATCTTTTTTTATTACCATGCTATGAGCAGGTACTGTGATTGCTCACCTTGTCTCCTTGGCTCTTTTGAAGATATTTTCATACTTGGATAGTTGTTCAAAATCATATTTTCTAGGGTGGGGAAGATGACAGCTACAGAGTCCTATTCCACCATTTTATTCTTACCTCTCCTCAGGCACTGCTTTTTGAGATAATAAGAATACATTTTAAAGTGATGAGAGTGTTGATAATTGTACACAGATTATCCTGTGTAGGGCAGTCTCCATAGGTAAAGTATATACTTAGAAACAGAGTTAGCAAGAGAGCACTGTATTTTGGGAATTCTAGTTTTTACTATTTAGTATATTCTTACTACTGAAAATGTGGGTTTGACGAAGCAGCATTAGCATAATATGGGAGTTTATTAGAAATGAAGGAATATTTTATACCCATTGGATTAGAATTTGCACTTTAAGAAGATCTCAGATGATACGTAGGTATGTGAAAACTTGAGAAGCAACCCTATCTATATATATTTACAGGGTCAGAGGTTCAGGTTGTGAACATTTAGTGTGAAGGGTAAGATTTCACCCTACCTCTACAGAATTCCATTAGATGAATACCCTATGGGTTGATAAATCCTATTTTATCATTCAAGGATAAAAAAAAGAAAACAAATCATACAAAGAGTGAAATAATGTTTTAATAATCAGAGAAAAAGAAGTATACTGGATTTGAAAGAAAAATTGATGTTCAAGTCATTAAAAAATGATGAATAATGTGTTTGTGTGTGTGTGCCTGCATGTGCACTTGCCTTTGTGTGTTTTTTCCACTGAAGCAAGAGAAGAGGAGATGAGCATGGATGAAAATCCAGTACATTTTACGGTGTGCCTGTGTTTGTTAGGATGATTCAGTTGAGGGAATGTCTTCCCAGTGACACTGGTATTGGAAAACACTGAACAACCTAGAATGGACTGATAAAGGTGACTGAACAACCTAGAACGGACTGATAAAGATTTTGAAGGTAAAGGTTGAAAATGGCAGTAGAATCACATGCTTGATTTGACTTCTTCCTCAGCATTGCTACATTGAAACCTATACAGATGTCTCTGTTTACAACCATTTCCTTTGGATTCAGAGTTCTAAGTGGCAGAGCTCTTGGGGAACTGTTTTCTAAGGAATCCTTGTAGGCAATCCTCTCTTGTAATGTATAATACTTCTGCTAAACAGTTGCAGAAATTTTGTGGTATTCGTTGTGGGGGAAATTTAGCAGTTATAACATCAATGTACAAAATCCTACTACTCTTAAGTATTTAGTTCTCTAGGAAACTAGTCAAAAGGGTGGGTGGTTACTCCTCAAGCACAGAAAACAAACAAGTTGATCCCAGTGGATTTTTTGAAAAGTTTAAAGACAGCAAGAACATTTTAATTTACTTTTTCTTAACAATAAAATCCCCAAGGTATGGCATACTTTGGGGACATCAGTTCTCCCAGGATAAAAAATGATGTAACTGCTTCTGGAAATTTTAATACAAGTGAACAGGACTCATAACTTGTTTTAGAGTGAAAACTTTCCAGTTTCTTGGGAAGAAGATTAAGAATAAAACCAAGTAACTCCTAGAAAATCCGACCTCTTCTTTGTGCAGAGGCCCAGGTGAGGGTGACGGATGGAAGGCATACTGAAGAGAAAGTATGATTATTCTCTATTTTAATTTTATTTATTTTTGTCATATCCTAAGAACAAAGAAACTAATCAGAATTCAAGTTTATGTCAAGTTTTGAGTCCATTCCTATCTCTCTGTTTACTCTTTTAGAAGTTCAAAATGAATTAAATACATTTATAGAAAAGTAAAAATGACTGACCTTTGAAATGTAACACAGAGGGATATCCTTTGTCAGATCATAACTGGTTAGAATATTGCATTAAAATCTAGCAAAAAGTAATGTGGAATCTTAAAGGATATACAAAGAGGTTCTGATCAAGGTAAATCCACCTTCAAGTCTAGAGAACTTCCTTCTTCTTAGTCCACATTTATAGAATTACTATCCCTGATGGGAGAGACGTCAGGTCACTGATTCCAGGTGTGGTGCCCTTTGTGTGGAGTATTGCACGGGATTATGAGAATAACACTGAAGGCACGAGGTGTGAAGGATAAGGAGGAAACTAGTAATATAAACGAGAGCACAATTTGCAAATGGTTGAGGGTCCTTGTATTTCAGCAAACTTGGACCCTACACAGGATTTCTTTGCAGCCTTGTATTTTTGCAGTCAAAAACCCCTTCACTGTTAAGTGTGCATTTGACATTGATGGATTCTCTATTTCACAAAGAGAATGCAAAATTGGATTAGGATATTAGGTCCAGATTTAAGGTTCCTTCCTGAGAGTGGGATTGTTGAAGACTAGAGGCTGTCAGTTGGGATAGGATAGTGTCTTAATCTGGTAGAACTCTTAGGATACCAGCTCTGGGACTTTAGGCCCCACCTCCCACATTGGAGCCTTGATGGCCTGCTCTGTAAAATGGGAACGACCAAATGTGTTTTACCAAGGTTTGGGTGGAAATCAAATGTGCTGACATTTGTAAAGAACTTAAGGCAGAGTCAGGTGAGTCTTGAGTACTTCACGGTTTTTCTCATTGTCTGATATTCAATGCAGCCTCAAATGTATCCTATCATGGAGGCAGTCATATACAGTCTTTAGCACAGCACAGCAGAGGGTGATTTTGTATTTACCACCATTTCTGTGGGCCTTGGTCAAACTTCTTGGATTTTCCAAGTTTTTTATTTATAAACAATGAGATTGGGGTAGAGTCCTCTTACTTTCTTTGAATTTTAGATACCCAGAACTCTAAATGCATAGTTTCCAATTGTTTCTCATTTTCTACCTTCTAGGTTTTATACATTTCTTGCCTCTTCTTGTTCCTATCCCAGACTGATTGTAGCTCTTTTCTTTTTAATTGATGAAACACTAGAAGGAATTGTTTTTGATTCTTACTATTTTTAGTTAGGTTTTTGATTATTTTAAATTGCAAAGGTAATGTATGCACAGTCTACCCTTCAACAACACAGGTGTGAACTCTGTAGGCCCACTTACATGTGGACTTTTAAAATATTAATATAATTTACACCAAATGTGCCTGTCTTTCCTGCCTCCTTCCATCTCCTCCACCTCTTCTGCCTCTGCCACCTGGTGACAGCAAGACCAACCCCTCATCTTCCTCCTTGCTCCTCAGTCTACTCAATGTGAGAATGACAAGGATGAAGACCTTTATGATGATCCACTTCCACTTAATATATTTTCTCTCTTATGATTTTCTTAATAGCATCTCATTTCTCTAGCTCACTTTATTGTAAGAAAATGATGACAATACATAAAACATACAAAATATGTGTTATCCGACTGCTTATGTTATTGGTAAGACTGGTGAACAGTAGGCTACTAATGGTTAAGTTTCTGGGGAGTCAAAATTTATATGCAGATTTTCAGCTGCATGAGGGGCCAGCATGTTTTAACCTCGTGTTGTTCAGGGGTCAACTGTATACTGTCTTTTTGTAACAAAAATCTTAAAACTGCAGGTAAAGCCAGAGTACCCTGTGATGACTCACTGAACTGCAGTTCTGCAGATTTTTTATTTTCTTTACATACACACATTTAAATAACTCTAGTTGTATAAAATATTGAGGCTTTAAAAAGATCCTCATATCATACTATACACATCATTCTGTAAGTTTATTCTCTTTAACATATCACGGAAAAATAATGTGCGTGTATATATAGAACTACCTAATTTGTAAACAACTGTGCAATATTTCATGGAATGCCTATACTAAGTTTTATTTTGCTGTTACTTTTTGGGAAATATTTATATGGAGTCCAGTTTTTCATTATTTTAAGCAATGGCAAAATTGACATTATTGTGTATTCTTTCTGTTTTTTTTCTGTGGGTAGATACTACCCACAGATTTCTGGGATTTCTGAGTCATCACATACACATTCTCAAATTTCAATAATAGTAAAACAATCCATCCAGAGGCCATGTTTCCTGCAGTTTGTGTGGTCACCACTTTCTCTCACTGTCTCATCAGTATTTTCTGTTTTCACATTTCTAGTGTTTTGCCAATCTGATGGATGAAAATAGTATATAATTGTTGCTTCAATTTGGTTTATCTGATTATTAGACAAATTTAATAATTTTCCTGTTTATTGAGACAGTGAGGCTTCCTTTCTTGTGGCATGATGTTGTGTATCTTTTACCTCTCATTCCAATGAGTGTTTACTGTTTTTATTGATGGTTTGTGGTAGTTCCTTATGTGTTCTCACCTTAACCTTTTGTAATTTGTGTTACAATATTTTTCTCAATCTTGTGTCTTAATATTACTTAAAGTGTATGTTGGCATACATTCATTTAAACTTATAGTAAACTTATAGTAAAAATGAAAATTTTTTTTCATTTTTTATGATTTTATATTTTAAGATGACTATCCCCACAACAAAATTATAATACTATACTTTACTGTTTCTTACCATATATTTATAGTTAGGATTTTTTAAATCGAAGTGGTGTGGGATAGAATTTTAATATTATTTATTTTTTCAAGTGCATCGTTTTTATGATCAATTTATCGTTACTGATTTGAAGTAAACATTTATTCATAATAAGTTGATACATATATATATATGTCTGCTTTTAGCTTTTCTAGTTTTTTTATTCTTTTCTGTTCATCTCTTTGTCTATTCTGAAAACATCACCTTACTGTTATAATTATGATACCTTTAAAATTTCTGCTGATATATGGAAACACCTCCCCTATTTGTAAACTTTCTTTGTCAAATTGTCTTGGCACTTTTTGAACATTTTTCCCTCTTTTAAATTTTAAAATCAGATTATTTCATTAAAAATCATATTTAGATTTTGGTTGGAATTTCATTAAATTTTCCATATAGCCTAAGGAAATGAGGAGTGAGCCAATTGTCTTACCAAATCAGCTGTATTGATCTATTACAATGTTGGAGATTGCACATCTCGGAAACATGGGTGATTCAGAGAACACTCATGATTTTTGATTTTTCACATTGATTTTCCATTCTACAATCTTGTTGACCTCTTTGTTTTTTCTAAAAATTTATCTTATCAGTTGATTCTTCTATGTGTTCTGTGAGGATGGTTATTTTGCCTGCAAATAGTGAGAGTTTTTTCTTTTTAATTTTTCTATAATTCTCAGGTTTTATTTACTATTTCATATTTTGGAATTTTGAAACCTTTTCTATAATGTTAAATACACAAATTATGGACATCTTTATATAGTTTCTGATTATACTGTGAATGTTTCTAATGTTTTAGCACTATATACCCCCGTTTCTCTGAAGATTCCTTATATTAAGTTACACAGTTCTTTTCCTTTCTAGTTCAGAAGGATATTCTTGTGAGTTACATTTGATCAAATTCTTTTTTAAATTCTATTCAAACAAAGCTTCACCCTTTAATACATAAAGATAGTGAATAATTTGTATAGGCTTTCTAATGTTGAACCACTTCTTAGTAAAAAATCCAATTTTCTTTACAGATACTTAAGCCATATTACTCTTTAGAATTGTGACATATTTTATCTGCTAGCCTTTTATGTGGACTTTTTTCTGTTTAAAATGAAGGTTCCTTGCCAGGCATGGTGGTTCATGCCTGCAATCCTAGCACTTGGGGAGCCTGAGGTGGGAGAATTGCTTGAGCTCAGGAGTTTGAGCCACGCCTGAGCAAGAGTGAGACCCCATCTGTATTCAAAATAGAAAAAAATTAGCTGGGAATGGTGGTATGCACCTGTAGTTCAGCTACCTGGGAGGCTGAGGCAGGAGGATTGCTTGAGCCTAGGATTTTGAGCTTGCAGAGAGCTATGATGCCACTGCACTGTACCCCGGGAGACAGAGCGACAAAGTGAGACTTTGTCCAAAAAAAGGGAAAAAAAAAACAATGTTCCTGAGTTCTACCTGTAATTTATTTTCCTATGTAATATGTTAGAGTTTAAAGAAAATTAAAGTTGAATGCATTATCAATTCCCTATTTTTCTCACTATAGATACTGAAATCCACCGATGGCTAATGAAAACTATACAAGAATCACAGAATTCATTTTCATAGGCTTAAAGTGCCATCCTCAACTGCAAGTCTTCCTTTTTCTCCTATTTCTACTCTTTTACCTCATTACTATGACAGGAAACTTGGGCATGATTGTTCTCATCCACATGGATTCCCGCCTTCACACACCTATGTACTTTTTTCTCAGCCACCTGTCCTTTGTGGACATCTGCTTTTCCTCAGTTGTGGGTCCGAAGATGCTCACTGACTTCTTTGCTGAGAGGAAAGCCATCTCTTTCCTGGGCTGTGCCTTGCAGCAGTGGTTCTTTGGATTCTTTGTAGCCATTGAGTGCCTTCTCTTGGCATCCATGGCCTATGACCGCTATGTGGCCATCTGCAACCCATTACTGTACTCAGTTGCCATGTCCCACAGACTCTGCATACAGCTGGTGGTCGGACCCTACACTGCTGGTTTCCTAAACACCATGACTCACACAACAGCTGCTTTTCGACTTCCTTTTTGTCACTCCAATATCATCAATCATTTCTTCTGTGACATGTCTCCCCTTCTTTCTCTCATATGTGCTGACATATGGATCAACAAATTGTTAGTTTTCATTGTGGCTGGAGCTGTACTAGTCGTCAGTAGCCTGACTATCATAGTCTCCTATTTTTACATCGTTTCTGCCATCCTGAGGATTCGCTCTGCTGATGGGAGGCGCAAAGCCTTTTCCACATGCTCTTCGCACTTGACAGCTGTTTCTATCTTGTATGGGACTCTCTTCTTTATCTATGTGCGGCCAGGGGCAATTTTTTCCCTGGACCTCAATAAAGTAGTGTCCGTGTTCTACACGTCAGTGATCCCCATGTTGAATCCGCTCATCTACAGCTTGAGAAATAAAGAAGTGAAAGCTGCCATGGGTAGAATGATCGCCAAGAAAAAGTTTTTCATGAAAATTTAAGTTCCTATCAAGAACAGGAAGTAGATCAATGGAAAAGCTTCTATACATCTTTAGACTATTTGGTGATCATCCCAAGATGTTAAAGTATTTGTCAAATTTGTTTTTGGAATAATTTTATCCTTCCATATGACTTTTATTTTACTATCTCCTTTACAAAAATCTCTATTTCATCATGTGTCTATCAATGACAAAAATTCCTATTACCCAGAGACTTGGAACAATTCTAATTTTCCTAAATAGCTTCATTGATGGGGATGTGATAAAATGTAATAAATGTTAGGATCACCTAGTTACTAACACTGTCACACTAGTTGGAATAATGTGAGTGTCCAGACTAGGTATGATTCCTTGGAACAGCATATATATTACACATTCCTATATACACAATTCAACATGTCAAACAGAACAGGTCACTTAGCTTATGAATCATTTTATTTTTCTTAAAGAATTCCCCACATTATATTCTCTTTAATTTCTTTTATGCCCATCTTCTTTATTTGTGTCCTCTACAAATAAAGCAAGTCATAGTCATTGCAGAAAAACTAAAAATATAAACAAGCAAATAAGGAAAAACAGTAAGAGTAAAAACCCTGTAATATTCTTCCATCCAGAGACAAATCCTGATTATAATTTCCAGATGCTTCTTTACATAGTTCACTCAAGTTGTTTAAACTCTTAATATTATTACTTTATATTTTATTTTCCCCTAGGTTTTGATGAGAAATATAAATAGGGGTATCTTACTAAAGAAATTAGAAATAAAATGCAAAAATGTGAATGAGAAAAGCAAAAACCTTTTACAAAGTCAGAGGCAATGGGTGTTGAAAAGTCAGAGGTCAATTAAAATACCAAAGATTCATATAAATATTTTCATATTAGTCTTTTTTATGATTTTCAAATTCATAAAAGAAAGAAGAAATATAGTAGATAAAATTTACAATTATTTTTAGCATCTCTCTGCCTCTCAAAAACATTTTGAAGAATTCTAGAGGAATTATAATTATTTTCATGGAAGATTAAACAATGTTAGAAAAGTATCTATTTGATACAAACCAGAGTCTTGCAGGCATGTTAGTCCTGCTAGTTGGACATGATCTAAAAATATAAAATTTATCTCTAGATTATAGAAGTATCTATATCTGGGTAAGAAAACTAAGGCAGCATAAAGGCATTTAAGTAGTGACACAAGGAGTAACTTTGGTGTAGATTTATGTCAAGCCCTGCCCAAATTGGTGTCATGATGAGGTTGCTGAATAAGCACATGCTTTCTCAGGCAATGTGGATGGAATGAGTGTCATAATCCTTCTTTCCATTCTAGATATACTTGAAACTGTTTTAAGTATTGCCATTATTATAAGGATATCACTTTATAGGGATTGATGATAAAGTGGTTTGAGTTCAGAAAGGGTGAGCAGGCTGTACAGAGAACTGGACACCTGGACATATGGAGATGATCTAAAGACTAGGGGGAATAATGAATTCAGTACTGCATTTGTTCCAGAGAGAAGGAACAAGTCATGCACTGGATAACCAGAGAGATAGAAATAGTGCCAATAGGATGATTTTAAAAGAGTCCATATTTTAGTTCAGAAAGTTCTTCTGCTTAATTTAAATTTCTTACTTATCTTTGAAGTAATTAATTAGATGGGGAATGGATGAGCAATATCTGATGTGAATACATTTTCTACTAATAGCAAAATAAGTTGATCTTTTCTGTTTATTTTTCGCAGAATGGAAAATTACCAAAGTCTGAGTTATGCCTCACAGTGGAGGTTCATTAGATTCTTGTGTCTGGTCAGTGGTTTCTCTTGTCATCATGGTTTACACATATCTTCTGGAACTCAGTGGTCTATGTGGTTGCCATGTTACACAGGTGCTGTGCTAGTGTCATGGATAGGCTTTATGCTGCTGGGCTCATGAAAGCCATAATGTTTCATGATAACTCTTGATTTCCAATTCTTCTCCAGTATCATATCTGAGACATCAGCCTACTATTCATCCTTGAGTATTTTGACACCTCATCCAACATATTTTTTACTTAAAATTATTTTATCATGGGATATTTAAATGTACAGAATAAGATAACAGTGTAATGATTCCCCATGTCTCCATCATCCAGATTGTTATTGTTTAATTGCAGAGTTAATCTGGAGCTATAGATGACTTCAGTTGCCTAAACATCTGAATATTCTTTATTTATTTCTTTACTGCCATTGTGAGAATCCATTCTGCTGCTGGAAAGCACAGCCTCCTCCTCTTGTTTTTGTCATAAATGGTCTGTATCCTGGATGGAAGTCACTTACACATCTGTATCCTGGATGGAAATCACATCCCACATTTCATGCTGGGAGTTGGTGTGGCTCTTTCCAGTGGAGAATCAGTGTTCTGCATTGTGATGTCTCTGAGAGTGAGTCCTGTCACCAGTACGATTATCTATAAAGAAGATCTTTTGTCAAGACCTAAATTGATATCCACTTGGGGAAATGGGGAAAAAGAGAAAAGAGCTTCCAAGCAAAGCGAATGGACTTGCAATATTCCTATGATTCTAGGGCACTTAGTGATGTTTCTGAATGAATGGACAAAGGAGTAGCTGCCTAATATCAGCATTTACATTCTACCGTTTTGGCTACCATCGTCTTCCTTCCTTTCCATTAACAAGAATAACAGTTCAGACCTCATGTTCAGCAAATCAAATTCCACTTCCAGGAGATTTCCCTCCATCATGAATTTAAACCACAAACGTTTCCTCCAGGCTTTGTTATCAGATCTCTGCACTCAAGGAAGATTCTTGAGCATTCTGCTATCTGCTGGCTCTCCTCCCACAGTAGAAATTCTAATCTCTAAGTTTAATACTATAGGGTTCACTCATAAATATGATGTTTTTATATTATGATTTTGTAATTCTATAAATATGCAACATTTATAGAAAAGACCCTTCTTCACCTAAATTGGCTAACCTTGGGCCAGTCATAATCTCAATCTGGGTATTGGGATCCAGTTAGCTTTAATTCCGCCCAGTGCCCAAAGGGTTCTCTGTGAGTTCCATGTAACCATTGGGATGAGTGAGGAAACACTGGATATCTCTGAAGCAATCTGGTTTAGTTAACTACAGTGTAACTGACCTTCTTGAACGAATTTCCTGGTCATTGGTGGCCACTCTGATTCTCAACAGTGACTGATCTGAATCACAGTCTAGCATTTTCCTGCCATAACACTTGACCCTGGCATCCCTGGGGAGCTACAGCGATGAGAGTAATAATGTATGTGGGACAAAGGATTAGATTGTGTTCATCTCATAATGTCTGGAGACACCACTGGGATGGGATAAACCACATTTTCTGTATTGCTCAAAGAAGGAAAGTTCTATAAACAATTTAAGGAAGAATTTCCGGTCAGTGACGGGGATGCAGAGCTGATTTTAAGCATCTGTGCTTCAAAAATATCTCTTCACGCAGCACACAAACTTCAGAACGAATCAGGCATCATCCTCAGGTGTTTAAAAACACCTCAGGAAGTTTAAAAACTTCCTCAGGTGTTTAAAACCTTCTCCAAAACACATTGGGATTATATGTACAGACACGATGCTTTCTCTAAGGCTGTTGATATTTTATGAGTAGCTCATCCAAGGAATGATCTGTGAGACATATTTAGATGTAAGGGGGCCATTATGTGAATGCAGAGTGATATATCAGTAATGGCAATCTCTTTGAATCTCAGGAACAATTTCAATGCGAAATATAATGGGTTGAAAGCAAATCTCATGATGCTGACCGACAACAGACTCATCTGTAACATAGCAGGATCCTGCTTTGTGCGATAAGAGGTTTGTGCCCTCTTAGAGCGTCTAGAAATCACTTTCTCCAACCATGTTTTTTACCATCTTCCTTTTTTTAATGGTGAGGCAAAATAATGTTTTTTTGAATTAAGAAAATGTTTCAACTTACTTAAATTATTACATAATTTAATGTATACATTGAGTAAAAATTCTACAAAGTTATTGTAGAATATTTGGAAAGTAGAACAGGAAGAAGATAAAACTCATGAGTACTTTTACTACTCGCAAATAAAAATAGTGGCAAAATATATCAAAAGAGATACTTTTATTTCTAGTATTTTATATGTGTATAGTATATATAGAACTCAGAAATATATAAATGCAGTTTATTTTATAAGATGATAGGTTTTTTGAAAAACACTTGTTCTTGTATTATGATATTGTTCATATGGATAATCTATGTTAAATCTATTGTTTATATTCTTCCAGTACTTTAAAAATATATGTATAAATAATATTTTATAATAAAGTTTTATATTAAATACTATTTAGCCTGCTTTAGACTAAATTGTAAATCCTAAATATTTTGAAGAATTTATTTGCTACTAAATATTCTTCATAACAAGATTTTTAATTGTCAAATAAATCATTAGGTTAACAAATATGCATGTGGTACTCTTAATTAGTAGGTATTATTCCATGTCCTGCAGATTTAGCAGTGAATGAGACAGGCAATATTCCTTCCTCCTTTGGAGGAAGAGAAGCATGCTTATACAGGCAAAATAGCTAGGGATTAGTACTACTACAAAAAAAGAAGGGTTGAATATATCTCATGATGGAGGCAGGATCATTCAGTTCTTTTATAGTGGGGTTGTGATTCTAACTCAGGTTTACAGATTGCAAAACTTCTCCTTTTATGTATTATACTAATTTCAGCATGATAGATCACCTAGGGAAAAAATAATGGCTAAGAAGAAAAGAAACCAAATAAATTACAATACCTCTGGATAAAAAAACTACTAAGGAGGAATTCTATCTTTCATTCTCCTATTGTTTAAAAGAAGCCATTTATAGCTGGGTACATTGCAGTCAAGATTAAAGACTACATTTTCCAGTATCCTTTGTAGGTGGCTGTTGCCACATGATCAAATACTGACAAATGACATGTAAGTCACAGATTTGTAAAGTACTTCTGGTAAGTCTCCTTACATTTTCAGGTTAGTGTTCTTCCTAACACCTGTCTCCTATCTATGATCTGAATGTAGAGTTAATGACTGTACCTTAAGCAGTCCTCTTGTACAATAAGGAAACATTTAGGTTCCTAACACTGTATAGCAGCCATATCAGCCCTACATTGGTTACCTCCTGACATGTTTTAAGAAAGAGAAAATAAAGTCCTTTAAACTATTTGTTTACATTACTGTTACTTTACATTTCCTATCACTTATAGGCAAATTTAATTCAAACTGACACAAATCCCTCTTTTGATGGTGGGATGGTGCTTGACATCCACACGAGATCCTTGGTTGACTATTGATTTGACTTTTAAGTCTTAGTGCAGTAAAATAAAATCAAATCAGGAGAATATAGTTGGGAGAGGTTTCTATGCATCTTCTCTGTCACTATTAGACACCCTTAAAATTTGATACAATTTGACAAGTCCAGTTTATATTTACTTATCTGGTAGCTCTGTCTGGAATATATGAGTGCTCTGACTCACCTCTTCTCCTGGATCAAGGACTCATCTCTGTGGTTTGGGAGGTTCAGGGCCTCATAATTGACGGACCCACCAGGGGTGGGAGAGACAAGTTATTTACACTAAAAGAGTGGTTCTGTTGCCAAAAAAGGGAAAGGGGACATCTGGTGGGCAGACAAACACATTTGAAATGGAGTTTGAATAAAGAGGGATAAAGATTTAAAGGAGATGTTTTGGGGAGAGAGACAGCAAGGTAAAGATGTCTATCTTTTCATACTTTTCTACCTTTTACCAGCATGAGAAACAATCTGTTATAAAATCATTTTTCATACTTTTAGACACAGATGTGTGGGGGGGGAGGAAGGAAGGGAGTGTAGGGTGTTTTAGTTAATTGTAGGTGTCAGTTTGACTGAATTAAGGGACATCTAGATGACTGGTGAAGCTTTACTTCTGGGTATGTCTGTGAGGGTGTTTCCACAGGAGGTTGGCATGTGAGATGGTGGACTGAGTGGGAAAAATCCAACCTCCACGTGGGAAGGCCACCATCCAATCTGCTGGGAGCCCAGATACTAGGTTGGTGCAAAAGTTATTACAGTTTTAGCATTGTTGAAATTTGCCTTTGATATTGGAGTATATTCTTAAGTAAATGTGCTTATGTTATAGATCATTTTAATGTGCATTTGTCACTTTATTTTTTTTGCTACAATGACTTACTACTTGTTGTTTATTTAACATTTATTTTAGACTATGGAAATGATATTAGAAAAAAAGGATTTGAGCAATTTTATTATTCAAATTCACAATGGGTCATAAAACAGCAGAGACAACTCACAACACCAGCAATGCATTTGGCCCAGGAACTACTAATGAAGGTACAGTGCAGTGGTGGTTCAAGAAATTTTGCAAAGGAGATGAGAGCATTGAAGATGAGGAGCCCAGTGGCTGGCAGGCCATCAGAAGTTGACAACAACCAATTTAGAGCAACCATCGAAACTGATCCTCTTACAACTACACAAGAAGTTGCCAAAAAACTCAAGGTCGACCATTCTGTGGTCATTTGGCATTTGAAGCAAATTGGGTAGGTGAAAAAGCTCAATAAGCAGGTGATTCATGAGCTGACCAAAAATCAAAAAAATCATAGTTTTGAAGTGTTCTCTTATTGTATGCAACGACAATTAACCATTCTTGATTGTGAAGTGCAATGAAAACTGGATTTTATATGACAACCCAGGATGACCAGGTGTGGTGGTTGGACTGAGAAACTCCAAAACACTTCCCAAAGCCAAACTTGCACCATAAAAAGGTGATGGTCACTTTGGTGGTCTGCTGACAGTTTGATACACTACAACGTTCTGAATCCTGGTGAAACTATTACATCTGAGAAGTATGCTCAGCAAATCGATGAGATGCATTGAAAACTACAATGCCTGCATTGGTCAACAGAAAGGGTCCAATTCTCCATGAAGACGCCTGACTGCACTTTACACAACGAATGCTTCAAATGTTCAACAAATCGGGCTACAAAGTTTTGCTTCCTCTGTCATATTCACCTGACCTCTCACAGACTGATTGACACTTCTTCAAGCATCTTGACAAATATTTGCAGGGAAAAAACTTCCACAAACAGCGAGGTGTAGAAAATGCACTCCAAGAGTTTGTCGAATCCCGAAGCAAGGATTTTTACACTACAGGAATAAACAAACTTATTTCTCATTAGCAAAAATGTGTTGATTGTAATGGTTCCTATTTTGATTGATAAAGATATGTTTGAGCCTAGTTATACTGATTCAAAACTCACAGTCCAAAACTGCAATTACTATTGCATTTACCTAATAGAACAAAAAGGCAGAGGACAGGTGCTGAAACAGTCTTCTTCTCCTGCCCTTGGATACCAGAACTCCAGGCTTTTCAGTGTACCAGTGGCTCCCTGGACCCTCACTCAGTTTCTCTGTCCTTCAGCCTCAGAGGGAGGGTTAGACCATCAGCTTCGCTAGTTCTGAGGATTTTGGACTTGGACTGCATCCAAGTCCAGAAGTCCATGCTCACAGACGGCTATCCTGAAACTTAGTCTCCATGTGAGCCAATTCCCCTAACAAATCTCCTCTCATATTTTTGTTTATATATGTATCTATTTATATCTATACCTATCTGTGTATCGATATCTTCTATTGGCTCTGTCTCTCTGGAGAACACTAATACAAGAAAAAAAGAGAAAATTTCAATATGAATGGTACAGTTATAATCGGGTTACACAAGTAAGGCTTACATATTTCAAAATTCAAAATTTAGAACAAATGTAAACATTACAGATAATTTTTAAAAAATTTAATCCATTTATGAAATGAGGATAACATTATTTAGGGCATTATATTATCATCAAAATTAAATTATATAAGTAAGTGCTCAGAAGATGTTGGCTAATGTTTTATTATTATTATTGATTTTTTTAGTTTGGTAAGAATTCCATTAGTTTGGTCATCTTTATGGATATTAGAAAGGTATAGGACATCATCTGCTCCTGATTAAAGTTTATGTAATTTTATTAGCCTAGAAATAGATGAATTCTTCCTTAGAATATATCTTTAGGAGATACTGCTTGTTTATCATCAGAGTCTAGCACAGTGTCTAGCACAGAGTAGTTGTTTGTTAAATCCTACTGAGTACATCAGGGTGTTGTTTTCTTCAGTGCCATTTTAGAAGGAATGCAATGAAGAATTAGCTCCTAAGGTTGATTAATCCTTCTCTAGTTTCTCTGTTATTAAATCTTCCCTCAAAATGGCCTTACATCTTGAATTTTAAAAAACCTAGTTTTAAATATTAGTTCCATTTTACATAAGGGTCAAACCTTGTTCATCTTTCTATTTTTTTAAAAAAATCTAAGATGTTCTAAAACATCTTTCTATTTTTTTTTACTTCTTTTGTGTAACTAAAGTCACCTCCTGTTAACACGATCTCAGTGAATATAGCATGTGTTCAAATAAAGAATAGACAACACTCCTAGTAAAAAAAGACTTGTATTGGTGTCTCCTTAAGGTGTTGATAAATGTTTTCACTAGATGGCAGCATCAACTTATGAGTCAATACAATAAAATTGTCCACTCAAGATTTCTTTACTAATTGAAAGTGCTACTAAAATGATAGGCTTGGAAAAAGCATTAAAGTCTAAGAATGAGTGATGGAAGCCAGTGAAATCATATACAAATTTTGCATGTTCGTGTCTATGAGTATTTATTCCATATGAAAGGACTGGATCTTTCTTGAGATTTTCTAAAGTTCATGGCACATGAAAATTTAATATCACCAATCTGCTTTAACACTCATTTCTTTTGATTATGAAATGAGAGTATAAAGGAAGAAAGTGATTTTTCTATGACATGTAATGGAATTATAGTATACCTTTTCCAGAAACATATAATTCAGAGCTTTTGACCGTGTCAAACATTCCTTACATTATCATAACAATAATAAATTTTAAAAAACCCTCTGTAATTTTAGCTGCAAATACTTTTCCCAGTCTGTCCTTTGCTACTTTTAAAATCAATAAAAATGAGTAAATTTGTTGTTTTTTTAATTACTACTTCCATCTTTAAAAAGTGATCATAGATTAGAATATTTGGCAAATATTTATTTTGGTGTTCCTATGGTTTTTACATATTCGTATTTTACTCTAAATCATGCAGAAATTTTAAAATACATAAAAAGTAATACTCTATTATGGGATAATATTTACATATTAATAATGGTGGTAATTGTAAAATTCTATGACATTGAGCTATGGAAACACTCTTTAAGAACAGGTAATGTTATAAAACTCTTTAGTAACAGGTGATATTGTTAAGTCCTTTAAAGATCATTTTATTATAAGACAATTCTGTAAAGTAGGAATTATCCTTATTCAAAATGTAAGGAAACCTAAAATTTATAAAAGTAGAGTGACTTTCCTAAAGCTAAGTGGTAGGAAATGGCAGACACAGATGCCAAAATAAATTCTGCTTGGTTCTCAAGCTCCCGTTATTTTCATCAAACTACCTCCTTTACCATATATGTTTTTATTACAAAACATATAGCTAAATGGTATCGGTTTACTCAGTCATCTGTTTTAGTGCCTGTAGAGTTTTGCTTTAATACTTACTTATATATTAATAGAATATTTATTATTTAGCATGTCTGATCTTTTGTGCCCCATTTAACTCTTTTTGGTATTTTTCATAATGTATTTCCTAGTGAAGTGTTTTATATAAATTTAGAATCTTTTTTTCAATGAAAATTTAATTTTGAAAAATATAATCCTTATACAAATCTGTTAATTTCTCAATACAAATTTTCTATAGAAAGTCATCAACTGGAATAACTGAATTGAATTAGTAATTTCTTTTCTTTTGACAATTCCTTACCAAATATTACTGAAAATTTAATAGATTTTTTTGGTCATTAATGCACTTCCGTATATAACAACATGAGAAAATTAGCTGAATTACTTTGACATCCAGCTAAATTCTTCCCATTTTCTGATGTTTTCTGCATTCTTCACCTCATGTCACAAAGTCTTGCAAAGAATGGACATTGATCAGAGATGGTATTCAAAATATAACTGGTAGTCTGGGCACAGTGCCTCATGCCTGTAATCCTAGCACTTTGGGAGGCCAAGGCAGGAGGCTTGCTTAAAAACAGGAGTTTGAGACCAACATGAACAGCATAGTGAGATCCTGTCTCTAAAAAAGTAGAATAATTAGCTGGGCACAGGGTGTGTGCCTATAGTTACAGTTACTCAGGAGATCGAGGCAGGAGGATCACTTGCGGCCAGGAGTTTTAGGTTGCTGTGAGCTGTGATGATGCCACTGCACTCTTGCCTGAGCAACAGAGGGAGATCCTGTCTTAAAATAAGTAAAATGAAAACACACACAAAAATATTACTGGTGGGACAAAGGTGTTGACCCATCAGAAAAAAATGCTGGCTTAAACGGGGTCCTCGATCCTCCTGCTGTACCATTTATCATCTCTTTGGTAGCTATATTGTAGAGAAATCTGGTGTTGGAGTAGGGTGGCAGGGGTGGTCCAGAGGTTGGTGGGCATGTGAAGTGTTAAGAGAGGAAACTGTTTTCCAGAGAGTTTAGATGTATTTTGATATTTAACTACTGGTTCATCCATACCAGTGCCACTCTGGAAACTGTAAATATCTGTTGAACTAAGTAAGTTAGGATCTCCATCATTTATGGTCACAGTCTGGTAAGGGATGGTGGTCTCATGCAAAACCACCATAATAAAAGGTTGCATTGATCAGTTCCATATGTGAGCTCACCCCATGTTTTGAAATTTAAAGAGAGAGAGATTGTTTTGGACTGCAGAAGTCAGAAGCAAGGCTTTATGTGGGGTGGTCATGTTTAAGCTGTCCTGAAGACTGGGATGCATTTTGACTGATCCCATTTTGACATAAAATGTAACCAAAGATTCAGAGGTGGAAGTAGTGGATAGCCCCCATTAGATTAAACCCCAGTCGGTAAAGACTGGGGTGGTATACAATGTTGGAAAGATAATTTTTTGGCAGGATTTGTGAAGTCTTGCAGATTATGGAATTCAGATCAACTCTGAACATATTCTGTACTTAAAAGGTTTTTTATGTCTCCATCTCATTCACCATGGAAACCTGGTGCTAAATGCATGGGGGCAGAAAGTGGAGGCATGGAAGCCCAATAGAATGCTCAGTCAGGGTCTAGGTCTAGAGTTCTCAACAATGGGATCCTCCGGAGATTCTGATTATGTTAGAATGGAACCTAGTATCTTATCATATTAATAAAAACTTCTCAGGGTGATTATAATACACAGGCAGGTTGGGAATAACTGCTCTAGACCAAAGTTCCCTTCACGGGAGTCTGAAGTCTCCTTTGTTATATTATTTGTGGATCTAAAATTTTATGATGATTTTTTTAATTATTAAAATCATTTCAATAATTTAAAGATTATAAAGACAAATCCTCTTATTCATTAAAAAAAATTGTCTTTTTTTTGGAAGAGTTGGTACTTCACAATTGAAGAATATTTTTGTAATGCTTTAGTGGGTTAAATTCATGGTTCTTAAACTGAGTTCCATAAATCTCTCGGTATCTGTACCAGTTCTCTCACCTGGTCCAAACAACAACATATGCCTTTGAAAGGCATGTATATAAAGATGATTTTGAGAAGCACTTGTCAGGATTGAAGTAATAAAAGATTAAATGGTATACATTCTTCAACACCCCATGAAAGAGAATCCCTTCTGTTAAAACAAAATAAAATGGAGACCTGAATTGAGAATTCCTGGAACAAACAAAAGCCAGTAAAGCCAAGGAGGCAACCTTGACCTTGCTTGATTTGCAAATATAAGTGAAACTTAACTTGGGCTATTTTTTGGTAAATGCCTATATGAAAGAAAAATGAAACTTAAGCTCAATCAATGAGAAGCCACCGATTGACTTACAGTTTTACAATCAGGGACCTTCAATGGGATAGATCTAATAAGGCAACTACATAGTTGTGATCAGTCAAGTATTTTCTTTGCTTTGCTTCCATGTTCACTCTATAAAGGCCTTTCCCTTGTGTTCCCTTGGCATAGCCCAAAACTACCTATGGTTTGGTGCTTCCTAATTCATTATTATATAGATTATGTATTGAATTATTATTTCACCATAGTGATATGTGTGTATATTTATATATATATATATATATATATGCATGTATATCTAACTAAAAAAGTATTCAAAATCCATGGGAAAAGTACTTTTAAAATTTTGGGGTACACTATGAAGTAGGAAGAAGGAAAAGTGAAAAGATCAACATGATTGAAAAGAATTATTTTATAGTGAAAGTTTTAGTTTTCTCTTTTTAACTCTGTCTCTTTTCCATCCATCTGTCCCCCTTGACCTGACAACAAGCTTGAATTTCTGGGGTCACTACCCTAAGAGGAAATTCAGTGGAGCCCTCTCATGTCTCCTCTTTCCTGACAATCAAGTCCATGACTGGGATGTCTTCTTCCATTTAGTAAACTTCTTGTTTTGAAAACCATTGGAAAATCATATACCTCAGTTATTTTTTCAACTAAAATTTAAAAACTAATTTTATGAGAAATAAAGTGGCATTTTTAGTATTTTCTTGACTTCATTCTTCAACTGGGTCCTTCTTTCCTTTGTCTTTTTTCTTCTAAGTATATTAATTATTGATTAATTTTTTAAAAACAAATTTCATTTTTAAGTGAAAATTAACCAACAAGCCAAAAGTAAGCGAACCAGTGAAATATGTCCCTTTCACTATGCTTCATCTTCTTACCTATATTCTTCCAGAAAGTTAATTCTTACAGCAACATTTCATAAGGAATTTATTGGCAATTACAGTTAAATGAAAATATGAGACGCAGTTTTATATCAAAATTATATCACTCTCAAATCTACTCTCTCTCTCTCTCTCTCTCTCTCTATATATATATATATATATATACCAAAACAAACTCAAAATAAACCCCAAGCCCCACAAACAGTTAATTTCCTGTGACATTTTGCAGTGTGTTCCTAACCTACCATAATGTGAAGGTGAAGGATCTTCTTCTATGTCTACATAGTTACAGGGCTAAGAATAACCATGTAGCTAAGTCCACAATAAAGAAGGAATGATGCTATCACAGTGGGAGTAAGGGATTCATCTGCCCATGATCGGAACACTGTTTTATAATTATGTACACATAATGGCAGACATGTGATTGCCCTGGGTAAAATAATCTGGCATTGTAAGAAAATATAAGAAGGTGTCCAGATCTATACTGGTTTCAACAGGAAATCTTACTTATGATTTTGGTGTTTTTTAATTTCCCCCTTCCCCCCTCCCCCCAGTTATTCTCAGGAAAAAGAAGCAGGACTGAACTACCACAAAGCCTACCCATTCAGGGCAGAACTTGGGAAGACTTTTTAGAAGGCTAAACAATACCCCCCCCCCCCAACAAGCCAAGATATATGTCCTCATCCAAATCACTGCATTTGCAAATTTAACCTTATTTGGCAAAAGGGTTTCCAAAGATTACACATTTGAGTATGTAGTTAAGTTAAAGATCTTGAAATGAGATCATCATGAATGATTTGTATGAGCCCTAAATTCAATGATGAGTATCCTTTTAAGAGAAAAGCAGAGGGAAATTTGAGGCTAACGGAAGAGGAAAGGACACAGACACACAGAGGAGGAGGTGATGTGAAGAAAGAAGGTACGGATAGGAGTTACGCAGCCAGCAAGGAGTCCCTGAGGCCAACAGGAGCTGGAAGAAGGAAGGAAGAATTCTCCTCTGCAGCAGTTGAAAGGGCCTGTGGTTCTGCCCATAACTTGCTTTCAGACTACTGGTCTCTGTAACTGAGAAAGAATAGATTTCTGTTGTTTTAAGTCAACATGTTTATGGTAATCTGTTACAGCAGCAATAGGAAACTAACACAGGCTATGTTGGAGTTTCCTTGATTTTCCCATGGCTACAGCAGAGACAAATCCTGAAATGACAGTCACAATGACAAAATGACTGGTATACATAGATGAACAAAATTAATACTTGATTTTTATCTGGAATGATAACTGTAAGTTTGGGATTTAAAGGAGGGGATGGGTATATGTATACATAGTGAGTGCGATGAGCACCCTCTGGGGTATGGACATGCTTGAAGCTCTGACTCAAGGGGGAAGAGGAGGCAAGGGCAGTGTACATAACCTTAATGTTTATACCCCTATAATAGGCTGAAATTGTTTTTTTTTAAAGTGATTTTTTGAGTGGCCACATCATAATTCGAGAAAGGGCTCTACTCCAGGGTATTTATTTTGTGGCAGCACCTGGCAGTTTTGGAGACTTTGTGTGTTCATGAACAGAGGTTAGGGATGTCCTGTGAGGGGAACCAAGAGAGCCATGAAGGTTTTGGTATCTACCACAGAGCTTCTAAGCTGCGAGCAATGTGAAGGCGGATTCATCATCTCACAAGCTTCCAGGATGGAAAGTCCAACCTGGAGGAGCTTGGAGGAGGGACATTGTAAGAAGACCAGCCAAAGAGATCATAACAGAAACACAAACTGGATAAGAGGTCTCCAGCTCCTGAATGATTACAGGATTGAGGACACAAGTCCAAATCATTTACTTCTTGACTCCAAATCTGAAAGACAAAGAAGTATTTGTTTTTCCCTGTAGTCTGATTTCATTATTTGTACCAGACACACCTTCTCTATCCTTGCATCCACCAAAACACAATATTATTGTAATACTGGTTATATCAATATTCAGCTGTATCACTTTTCACTATGTGAAAGCCATTAACTGAGGCAATGCACAATGAATATTTTTCAGTTATGCCATTTTTTCTCACTGTGCAAAAGCTATTCAAATTTGAGCCATGCAATACATTATGAACAGTTTTCTTCCCCATACAACATTTTTCTCTTAATAATAATAATAATACTCTTGTTTTTATTTATTTTCCTATGCACAATTTCAAATTTTCTTCTGAATTCTCTACCAAGATACTAATGCAAAAGCGAGAGGGGTAGGGGTAGCTAAGATTCTCTACTGGCCCAACCTCTCCTGTTCTACTTCACTTTACAAGGGATACCATGGAGTTTTCTTACTGAGCCTGGAACTAAAGTATGGAGCCACTATGTACAACTAGAAACAAACATAAAATTATCAAGAAACAGATCTCAGATTTATTTAGGCTATGAAGGAAAACTTTAATTGCACTTTCCCTTAACAGCCTCATTCCCAAGATAGGGTACACTTCGGGGACACAGTGTCTTCAACAACAACAAGAAAAAATGATGCAACTAGTGTAGAGAACTTTTATCTAATTGACAAAGACCCCAATTATATTTTCCAGTGAAGTATTCCACATATTTTTTGGTGAAGATAAATAATAAAATCAAAGGACTATAGTCAATTCTGACCTATTCTCTGTGTGAGAGTAGCCATGTGAGGGGCAAGGATGAAATCTGCAAAACTTGGCTCATTTTTATTTTAGTTCTTTCTATCATCTTTAAAGAAGAAGGAGCCTATTAAAATGTAAGTTGAGAATTGTTAAATCATTTTCTGATCTTCGTTCTACCTACATTGTACCAAGTTCAAGAGCACATACATTAAGTGGAATTAAAATAGATTCTATATTTCATTCATGCCAAGATTGGCATGATCCTCATCATGGTTGGATGAGTCAGCAAGATCTAAAAAGAGATGATGTATGTAGAAATAAGCCAAGGTTCTGCAACTGGATCAAACTATATTCACATAATTATAAAATTGAACAGAGATGCTTTAGCAACATGATGGAGGGAAAAGATAGCCCTGAATGCAGCTCATATCCATAGCTGAACCATCTAAATCATTTCCTCACTAAGGGAAGGCTGTCATAGGTTAGCTGCTGATGTCCTCGTGCTCTGAGCTGGAGAGCTGACTGTGTCTCCTACTCTGTATGGTCTGATCTGTGTGGAGCATTGTATTCTATTCTAGCACTAACTGAATGGAACAGAGACATTGAGAAACCAAAATGTGTCTAGAGGGATAGGAGGATTGGGCAGTTGCGGGAACAAGACTGATAAGGAAGGGTTGAGGAGTTTTGGACAATTGTCAAATGAAAGACTGAACTACGGTGTGACCCTGGAATAGTTATGAGACTCTTGAAGAGGTTTAAGCAGGAGGTGAGTGTGATGGGTAAACACTTAGGCTAATCACCTCAACTTATCTTTTTAATTTCTCTGAAATAAAAGATATAATGTAAAATGTATATTATTTTCCTCAGAGGAGGCCTTGTAAAAGTGAAATAATAAATCTCAAGTTAGAAATATGAAGAAAAGGTGCCTAGCCTAAGTATTATGTTGGACTCCAATATTCCTGGGCTAATAAGAATTTTTGAAAGTAAAGTATGAGCAGTTTTCTGAATACTTACACATTGATCCTCTCATTTTAAGTTGATGACAATTGTCAAAGATCAAAAAGCATGAGTTTTACACATATGTCATGAATTACGCTGCTATGAGTCAAAGAGATCAGCTGACTTGACCAAGGTCACTTGTACAGTGGGTGACTAAATGATAAATTGAGGATGTAGGATTTGAGCTCATGCCACGAATTCCCCAGCGGACAGGGTGGAAAATAGGACATCGTGTAGGAATAAGAAAAGAGACAATAAAAGAGAAAGAGTGGGGTCAGAGGACTCAAGCTTTCCAGACCAAGAGCCCCAAGAGTAATTCCTCACTCATATTTATTCATCCCAAGAACAAAAAAGATCATTGTAAATCATACAAACAAATATGTTATAAAGACATCCAATCAGCAAACAATGTCCTATAGATGTCCGTAAAGAGTACATATTATAAAGTTATTCCACAGGCAAACTTTAAAGACTGTTTACAAAGATTAAGATATTCCGGTGCACAGTTGTCTCAGCAAAGCTATTTCTAGCCTAAAGCTAAACAAGAACATAAATTTAGGATTGTGGCCAGGCTAGTTTTCCAGCAGATTGGGTGTTTCTGATAGCATCCTGGAGCAGTTTTCCGCCCCAGGAGAGAAACTGTTTTCAGTTCCTCCTGCCCTTGGAATGTCCTTACCGTTTGGAAAACAGCCACATCTATGCAGACTGTCACATCCGCAGAGGTTCTTATGCCAGCAGTATCCCTACGTCACTCTAACATTTCTAAACTAACCCAACAAGCTCATTTACAGATTTCTTTCTTTTCTTTTAGATTTCTCTGAGCTCAAAGGAACTGTGAAGGCTCAGGAATTATTCCAGCAGTGTTAAAAGGGAGGCTATCCATTCTTTTGGATGAATTCCAAATGTGGAGTCTATGTTTGAAATTTGATAGACATGTTCAAAGCCCATCTCTGCCAGTCACTAGCTTTACGAATGTGGGTTGAGCTTCAATGTTCCTCCATTCCTATATTAAATGAAATAATAATATTTTTTTAGTGTGCAGGCTTTTTAAAGAGATTAGCTAATATGATAGTATGAGTAATAATTATTGAGCACTTATCTAGGTGTTCAGTAAAACTCCACTAGATCTTTTGCATGCAATATCTACTTTAATCCTCACAATACTTGGTAAGTGTTATTATTATTATTTCCATTTCACAGATGAAGATAATTAACTTTCCCAGGGTTAGAGGTTGTGGTCCAGTCCAAAACATTTGGAAAACATGCATTTAGCCTTATGTTGTAATCATAAAGCACAAAACATATGGCCAATAAATGCCTGGTTGCTCATTTCTTTGCCAACTTGCCTTATTCTCACTCTCCCATATCAGCTGGTGGACTCAGGTAAGGTTCACTGAAGTGGGAGTTACTAGGCATCTATCCTAAAACCAATGCTCCCAGTAACTAGTTGTGGAACCTTGAACAGTCTGCTCCTGTTTAGTAGACTTCCCTTTTCTATCTATGTATCTATATATTCCCATGGTGTCTTAAAATGTCATAGCTTCAGGTCTAATATTTTGCACTGATGTACATCTTCCTTTTGTTTCCTTGGATGCATAGTGTATCTAACTCATATCATACTTAATGCTCATCCAATTCCTGGTATGTTTTTGCTGTGTCTCATTTTTGAAGACCTGTCTACTGAATCTGTCGTGAATCCTTTGGTCTTCTTCTATTAGAAACAAGAACCAGTCAATGGCCAATGATAATTACACAAGAGTCACCGAGTTCATTTTCACAGGCTTGAATTACAGTCCCCAGTTGCAGGTCTTCCTCTTCCTGCTCTTTTTAAGTTTCTACATCATCAATCTAACTGGAAACTTGGGCATGATTGTTCTCATCCGGATTGACTCCCGCCTTCACACACCCATGTACTTTTTCCTCAGCCACCTATCCTTTGTGGACATCTGCTTCTCCTCAGTTGTGAGCCCCAAGATGCTCACTGACTTCTTTGTCAAGAGGAAAGTCATCTCTTTCCTGGGCTGTGCTTTACAGCAGTGGTTCTTTGGGTTCTTTGTGGCAGCAGAGTGTTTTCTCTTGGCATCCATGGCCTATGACCGCTATGTGGCCATCTGCAACCCGCTGTTGTACTCAGTTGCCATGTCCCAGAGACTCTGTGTACAGCTGGTGGTGGGTCCCTATGTCATTGGATTCATGAACACCATGACTCATACAACAAATGCATTTCGTCTCCCTTTTTGTGGCCCTAATGTCATCAATCATTTCTTCTGTGACATGTCTCCCCTGCTCTCCCTCGTATGTGCCGATACCAGGCTCAATAAGTTGGTAGTTTTCATCGTGGCTGGAGCTGTAGGAGTCTTCAGTGGTCTGACTATCCTGGTCTCCTACATCTACATTCTCACTGCCATCCTGAGGATCCACTCTGCTGATGGGAGGCGCAAAGCCTTTTCCACCTGCTCTTCTCACCTGACGGCTGTCTCCATCCTGTATGGTACTCTGTTTTTTATCTATGTACGGCCTAGTGCGAGTTTCTCTCTGGATCTCAATAAAGTGGTGTCTGTGTTTTACACAGCAGTGATTCCTATGTTGAATCCACTTATTTACAGCTTGAGAAACAAAGAAGTCAAAGATGCCATTCACAGAACTGTTGCTAAAAGGAAGTTTTGCTGAGCCTAGATTATCTACAAAGGAAGTTGAGGAGAAAAAAATTAAAAGAAAAAAATTAAAAGAATAGAATTAAATTGTGTAGCTTACTATGATTGCAAGAGACTTGCAAGTATTTGGGGATAGTTAGCATCACTTTATCCATTTAATCCATCAAATTATTGCTTAATTTAGCCAATCAGTGTGGATTCATTGAACTCTGTATGTGATGTTTTCTCTGTAACATGCCAATATTATAGTTCAAACCCACAGACCATTTAATTTCACTTCCCTGTAACACCTCACAGTCCAATTATTTTAAAAAAAAGCTTCCCATTGTTATTTAATTTCATTTATTATTATTTTTATCTGCTAAAATGCTTTCTTTTTGAACTGACTCCTTGGCATTGGGATGTTAAAATTCAGTGTTGTATGTTTTGCACTCACATGTAGCTCCTGTCAACAGGAATCTGTAAAAAAGTAATGTGGGATTTTATGGTTAACCTCATGAATGGAATGAAACTCTTGGCTGTACACACCCGTTTTTGAGGGGTGGCCTTGACGTAAAAGATTACATGTACCATAGGGACTGAAGACAGATCTGTGTTGAATTCCATGGCAGATGAGCTGATTCACTGGCTCACTGATGCAATAAAGACACTTGTGTTCATCTCCAATATGTTTTACACCTGAAAGAGCTTCTGATAGAATGGGTTAAGCCTGTGTTTTCTCAGGATTCAATTTTCTGATCGATATTTAGAGGATTATTTAAACTTCGAGAGGTTGGAGCTTGGTTGTGCATATGACAGTAACCTCTAAAACCTGGCAACAGCCCATCCAAGGATGTGTGAAGAAACGTGGTAGTTGAAAGCAGGCCCGTAGTGTGGATCTGCTGGCTCCTGGTAAGGCCAATAGATTTTCAGCATTGCAAAGAAGTACATCCATGCAGCTCAATATGATAGTCTGAGTGAGTCCTGGGCATGGTGAGTACTGGGCATCCTTTGGGTCTGTAGCTGGGTGATGTGCCACCACTGCATGTAGAGAGTGGGCACCCATGCCAGGATCTCTCTGTCCTCTAGGAGACCTAGGAAGGTTACCCAATTCCATCTTTTCCCCTAAATCTGGCTTTACCGCTTGGCTTTGGAATGAAGGGAACAAAAGGAGAGAGCTTCACTGAGCAGATGGATCAGCTTCCTAAATGATATTATATTGTCATGGCTAAATTGTTATAGAAATGTCCTAAGAATTTTAAGGAGTTCTTAGTTTGACCTATTTGCCCAGATTGAATTTAGCAAGGATAATTCAGAAGCTTTCTATGAAAGTCACAGTCTACTGTTTAGGTAAATAGAGTTTCTATACTTTTGAGTACTTTACTACAAACAATGTGTTGTGAGCTATATTTATTGATTATTCTATAATGCACAGTTTCTGCAAACAGACAATTGTTCAATGAGTACTCACACAGTCATAACATGATTTAGCTGTAGGGACCTTAGAAATCAATTTATCCTCACCAGATTACTGACTAGTTACTGAGGTTTAGGGAAAACTGTCTTTTATTACTTTGTGGTTTAGAAAAGCTCAAAATATGGCTTGTCATCAAATGTATTTATAGTAGATCCACTTGGATTCCAGGAAACTTGTTGGAGAGTGAGTTTTCTGGGTGGGATAAGATTTCTCCCCCAGATATTAGAATATTTGTTGAACGTAGTAGAGAATAAATAAGATATAACAAAAATAAATATAGAATTTAGGACTTAGGATTGGAAGACCTCATACATCCACTTATTTAACAAATAAGTACTGACCTTCTGTATGGCAGGCACTGATTCTGGTGCTTCATACAACAGTGAAAAAAAAATGAACATTATTCCTGCATCTATAGAATTTGCAGGATAGTGGATCCAAGATATACTTAAATGGTCATATTTTTGATGTAACCAGTCAAGTCCATGATGAGATAAATGGAAATAATGACAATATCTACTTTATCATAGTGCTACTGTGGGGGTTAAACTAGATAATGGATGTGGAACCATTGCATAAACTATAAACATATTTTGCTGCTTCATGCTAAACACTATTCAGTAAAAACAGCAAAATTTTGGAACTACAGTGTTATCCTAAGTGTGCCAAATTTTCCAATGTTGGTTCCTTTGCAGGATCTTAAAATGCAATAATGAGATGGGAAGTGGAGGCAGCACAGGACAGGAATAAGCTCAGATTCTGGAACAGTTGTCTATAATTTAATCCTAATTCTACCACATGGGTTATGTTGTTTAAGAGTTGTCTTTTAATTCTACCTATAAATTTGGGTTAATAACACCTAATACACAGAGAATTTGTTTCTTGAAGAAGCTGAAGTACACCAGAGGAAAGTTTATTATATCTTTTTATCACTGCCTCTTCAAAATGCCATTATCTGAAAACTTCCTGCCACTCGTTAACATTGCAGACTGCTCTAATAGTTTTTCCTTTCACTCAGAAGTAAGCAAAAATGATTTCCTTTTTTAAGTATTAAAAAAAGTTCAGTCCACGGTAATGTCAAATCACACACTCTCATCCCAATTAAAACATCCTCACGTGCCATCCCAGGCTCTGAGCCCGGAGTGGAGAAAGCAGGCAAATGGGGTTCTCTGTTTATTGCTGCATCTCCTTTCTGACTCTATGCTGCTGTGTGGCTGCTCCAGGATTAAATGCCAAGACTGATGGAAGAGGGGAAGGAGCAGAAAAGGTAGACTGGAGTAGTAGGAACCTGGTGTTGGCATATTTTAATCATTAATGCACAGTTGCTAGATATTTCTCTTGGGGGACACTTTTGTGGGTCCATCAGAGCCAGAGTCCTCCTTCCCCCACCATCCTTGATCTCTGAATTCAATACTTTAGTTCCTTGTGAGGACAATACCTGGTCTGGGTGGATGTGGACGGTTCTTCCAGTGGCTCCTTGGCTTCTGGCTTTGACTCCTGTGCCATGATCATCTCCCAACCACCCGCACCCCTAGCCCACCAGGCCAGGATGTTGCCTTGACAGAGTTCCTTTCTAAGATAACCCAGATCTTCTGCCTTGCTCAAGGCCTGTATCTGGCTCACTGGGTACACAGATGCCTCCTGGTCCCTTCATACCCTGGAAGAGAGGACCCTTCCCAGAACTGTGACTTTTGAAAGCTCGGTCTCGGGTAAAGGTAACAGAGTAGCACATTGGCAATTCTTCCCAAGGAAATCCCCTCCAGATGCTCTTCACCTGCTCTTATCAAATTCCTCTCCTCTAGGCTTAGCTCAGAGGAGAATGATACAGTCTGCTAATGGTGGGTGAATCAGTATGAGATATTCCCACACTCTCAGCAAGCAGATGTCCATATACTCGCTTTAGAATTCAGCCAGTTTAGGCACTTAGCAATTTGTCTTTGATTTGAGGATCTCTGCTAGAACTCTGAGACAACATTTAGCATCCTTTTATAATTAAAATCATATAATAAATGTTAGGTACCTAGTTTTAGACTTACTTATATGCTAAAGGTATATATGCTAAATGTATAGATGTTATTTTTATCATTGCAACATTGATAGAGGTGTTTTTTGACATGTGACAATCCCTAAATGTTGCTGCATGTAAGATAATTGATTTCTGTTTTATCACCAGATCTTTCATTACCCATACTTTAAAATATCCTACAACTTTTTAATTTTCTGTGATATTTCCCATAACTCAGAAAATGTACATAAACAGAGTTTTGTTTATATTCCTACAGTAAATAAGTCAAAAAATAAAGATTTTTTGTATAAACAAGAAAACATAAATAACTGCTTAATTTACTAAAAAAAAATCTTCATTGCAATTTAAGTAATATTTGTATCCTACTCATTATAATAAATGCTTTCAGTTTGTAGGGAACCAATGAGGCTCAGGAGACATGAAAGCTCCTTCCCCAATTGTATCTTGGATCAGGATATGACAATAGAAATACTGGATTCCTGACGAATTATCTGTGTGATTTTACCTTTAAATCTGTTCTTATACATAAAATGAAGGTAATATTTATTCTAGTTGGTCATGTATGTTCTGTATAGAACATTTCACCCAAATAAAGTTGAATTTACATTCTTCTCAGCAGCCCATGGATCCTTCTCAAAAATTGATCACATACTAGGCCACAAAGCAGATCTCAAAAAATTCAAGAAAATAAGAATAATACCCTGTGTCTTCTGTGACCATAGTGGTATAAAATTAGAGTTCAACTCTAACAGAAATACACACCACATCACTAAGTCATGGAAACTAAACAACCTACTGTTGAATGACTATTGGGTCAAGGGAGAAATTCAGAGGGAAATCAAGAATTTCTTTGAACAAAATGACAATGGAGCCACATCTTACCAAAACCTTTGGGATACAGCAAAAGCATATCTGAGAGGAAAACTAATAGCAATAAATGCTCACATCCAAAAAACAGAAAGATTAGACACCAACAACCTAATGAATAGACTCAAGGAATTGGAAAAAGAAAAGCAAACCAATTCCAATCCTGGCAGAAGAAAAGAAATATCTAAGATTAAAGCTCAACTAAATGAAATGGAGAATAAGAGAACTATATGGAAGATCAACAAAACCAGAAGCTAGTTTTTCAAAAAGATCAACAAAATTGACAGCCCTCTGGCTAGGCTGACAAGAACTCAAAGGGAAAGGACTCTAATAACCTCAATAAGAAATGAAAAAGGAGAGATCACAACAGAATCCACAGAAATACAAAACATTATGTTTGACTACTATAGAAATCTATATGCCCAAAAACTACAGAATGAAGGTGAAATGGACAGATTCCTGGAATCACACAACCTCCCTAAGTTCACTCAGGAGGAAAATGAGTTCCTGAACAGACCAATCACAAGCTCAGAAATTGAAGCAGCAATTAAAAACCTCCCCAAATGGAAAAGTCCTGGGCCAGATGGCTACACCCCGGAGTTCTACCAAATATTCAAGAATGAACTCATACCTATACTACAGAAACTATTCCACACCATTGAGAAGGATGGTACCCTTCCTAACTCATTCTACGAAGCCAATATCACCTTGATACCAAAGCCAGGAAAGGATGCAACAAAAAAATAAAATTATAGACCAATATCCCTCATGAATATAGATGCAAAAATCCTAAACAAAATTTTAGCAAATAGAATTCAGCAGCACATCAAAAAAATAATTCACCATGACCAAGTGGGGTTTATTCCAGGCATGCAAGGCTGGTTCAACATATGCAAGTCTATAAATGTAATCCACTTTATAAATAAAGCCAAGAACAAAGACCATATGATTCTGTCAATAGATGCAGAAAAAGCATTTGATAAAAGCCAACATAACTTTATGATAAAAACCCTTAAAAAATAGGCATAGATGGCCTATACCTTAAATTTATCAAATCCATCTATGACAAACCAACGGCTAACATCATTCTAAATGGGGAAAAATTGAAATCATTCCCACTTCGAACTGGAACTAGACAAGGATGCCCACTTTCTCCCCTCCTATTCAACATAGTACTCGAAGTCTTAGCTATAGCAATCAGGCATGAGAGGGGTATTAAGGGCATCTAAGTTGGGTCAGAAGAGATGGTCATGTATGGGAATTTTTTTTTTCTTTCTTTTTTCTCTTATGGAAAAGTGTTTCAAATGTACTATAATGCAATCACAATTGGAATAAGACTCTGTAAAATTTAAAAAAGTAACAGAGAAGGTTGTTAAGCACTTTGCTTGCCCTCTGGGATACAATGAGCACTGAATAGATGGATTTATATATTGCTATCATCATTACTTCATGCTAAACTCACCCATTGCCATCCTAGCCCTTACATTTGAACATCTATTTTTCCTTTTTAATTTTTGTCATGTTTTTCATGGATAGTTTCTTGGGACATAGTCACACAATCCAAATGGATATTAATGGAATGCAGCCAGCCACCTGAGATGACTGTGTTTCACTTAACTGTTATGGAAGTTGTATCTATTATTAATAATACTTAAAACTGTAACCACAGAACAAGTTCAGTCTGGTTCTACTTTGCTAGTAACAACATGGAACAGAATGATGAGTTGTTCCCTTTTAAAATGTCCACCTGATTCTCTACTATTGTTTTCAAGAATAGTAACACTCCTCTTACTCATTTTCAACTGGGATTGGCTGGGATTGGAGAATAAGCCTGTTTCACCTATTTAAAATTCATTACCTGCCAGCAACATCACCAATTTAACACTGTCCTGTCAGTGTCAGTGGATAGACTCCAAATATTTAATTTACACTATTGTGGTGTAAAAGATGCATATTGCTGCTCCTCTTCCTCCATTTTGACTTACTAAGACGGAGGTCTTTTTCCATGGATTTTGGCCTGGTGAGGTATTCCAGTGGGAAGGACTCTGCAGGATGGAGGGGAAGGAACAGAAAGCGGGGGCGGGGGGGGCAGCAGGAAAGGGGACTTGAGAAATTAAATTTGTAATTTTTACATAACTTTGCTTTTGTAAAATTGGGACCCAACTCATCTCCTGGAAAATATGTAAGTAATTATATGGGAGTCTGGGGAGCATAAGGACCATTGATTCTTGTCCAGATAAATTCAAGAAAACAACAAACCCTACCGGGAAGATCACTAGATATGAAGTCAAAGGAGCAGACTTTTAGACTTAGCTTTATCACTATTGTTCTTTGTAATCCTCAGCAGCCACTTTGCTTCTCAAGGAGGGCTGCATTTTCCTTATTTTTAAAACGGAGAAAGAATTATTTGTGAGCAATGAAATAACAGTTATTTATTAAAGTTAAAATAGAATACACATTTGCTATCTATTATTGCTATTAATAAAAATAATCAGAAAGATATAGCAGGGCTGCTGTACAAATGACTAAAATTCATGATAATGAAATGGTCACAGGAAGTGAACACAAGGTTTGATGGAGACTTGGAGGAAGGAAGGAAGGAAGGAAGGAAGGAAGGAAGGAAGGAAGGAAGGAAGGAAGGAAGGACGGACAGAGGAGGGTTGGTTCACATTGAGTTAGGGTGGTCCATGTTTCACAGAAGAGGCTGTTCTTGAGGCTGGTGGTGGAAACAGGATCTGGACCCCTAGCAATAATGAGAAAGACACCAGATGGAGAGAATAGCACGAGCTAGGGCATGATGATGTGACAAGATTCTGATGTAGCTGAGATGTAGGAACTGGGAATTAAAGGATGGGGATATGGATGAAAAAGTAAATGGAGTCAGTTTATGGCCTAATTAGGAGCTAGGGCTTTATTCTTTCTGGAGAAAGGGGCTGCATATAGACATTTTTTCAGGAAATTATCGGGGTGCAAACATTGCGATTACATGTTATGACTTTGCCACATCCCAGCCATGATTTGAGGTGCCTTTCCCCTGCTACAACACTCATCACATCCATTAGTTGTGAGTTTACTCATTCCCAACCCCCCTACCCCAAAGAATATTACTACTGTGTGAGCACCTTAGTGTTGATCAGTTAGTTCCAGTTTGATGGAGAGTACGTGTGGTGCCTATTCTTCCATTCTTATGATACCTTTCTTCGGAGGATGGGCTCAAGCCTTATCCGGGAAAATATAAGAGGTGCTAGATCACCATCATTTTTTATAATTGAGTAGTATTCCACTGTATACATATACCAAATGTGTAGGGGTGCCCAGTTGCAGAGCTGGCTTTGTGTAGGATGATCGGGAATGAAGAGTGACAAGAGTTGAGGGGACTTGGGAGGAGCTAATGAAATAGCCTGGGAGATAATGACAGTGATGGCTAAACAAAGTAACAATGGGCATTTATCAAACTTTACTATGTTCCAGGCATGTTAAATACATTATCTCATTTAGTTCCCTGATTGTAGGAACTATTATTTATTTTATCTTCTTTTACATTTGAGGGAACTGAAGCTCAAAAGGTTTAAAATAACTTGTTCTAGATCAAGTGCCCCAACCTAGAGGTGGAAAAACCCATGCTCTCCAACACAATGAGGCTTCGAAGTACACCCTTTCCTACAGCTTCCAATTTTTATAAGTAAATTTCATCTTCTAGGTTTACTGGGTTTTGCTGAATTAGAATACATTCTTTTACTGTTTTGATTTTGTAGGGCAAGGGATGAAGCCCTCGGAAGGTCAGATAGCAACTAATGAGCCAGAATTGCTGGAAAGTGGCCTTCCTGCCTGTGTCAATTTACAAATGCATTGCCCATTCTCAGGCCTGTCCTTCTTTACTGGCTGGTCTGCCGGGGCCCAGGAGATACCTTTCAAAGCTGGATGAAATGATCACCCAGGAAATTTTCTTATTTACAATTGCCTTGATTAATTAGTTTCTCTGAAACTTGTTTAGGAATGAGGCAAAGAATTCCTTCAAGTTTGGTAATTGCCCATCTCCAGGCACCCAATCAGTCTTAATGATGCCCAAGGCATCTTGTTATAGAGGGGAGCTATGACAACTGTTGGCCTTGGAGCCTCAGTCCCACACGGGCAAGAATAATTTGTCAGCATTTTGCTGCAATAGCTTCTCTGGTGTTAACTACTATTTGCTCAGGCTCTAAACTCACACGTACTTCTTCTGAGTCACGGAAATGTTAGAATTGAGAATTATTACCTTTAGAGACAATCTGGGCCGAGCCCTTTCTTTGTGAGGTGAGGGAATGGGCAAAGGGAACGGATCTGTTCAAGGTCACAGAGTTAGTCAGAAACACAACCAGGTCTAAAACATGGTCCTCCCGATATTTTGGGCAATTACTCCCTCTAAGGTACCAAGATACCTACTCATAAAGAAAAGAAGGAAAGAAAAAAGGGAGAAAGGAATAAAGAAATGAAGGAAGAAAGGAAAGAAGGAAGGAGGGAAGGCAGAGAAGGAAGGAGGAAGGAAGGAAGAAATCATGGAAAGAAGAACAAAAGGAAGGAAGCCAGACAGGCAAGCTCAAATAGTTATCACACTGGAAAGGAAATATTAAACACTTATTATTAACTTATGACTCTTCTCTAAAGACCTACCATTTCAAAAGGTGAAAAATAAGACAATTATGTTCTTGTAGAATTTTAGAAATCTATGATAGAGACATATGGAGATTTTTTTCTTTTTGAAAAGTAAGTCAATGCTTCCTGCTACTTTCTGACAAAGCCAGCAAGGGAAGAAAATAGCATTAACTACTCAGAAAAATAGTGACATTTGCTCTTCTTTTTCTCCACTTTGTTCCTTTTGCTACCCAATTTTTTAAAAAATCCTATATCTTCTCTCTGAGATACATTGGATATAAACTGTATGGCTATTAGCTATGCAAACATATTTTCGGTATTAATATGTATGTTTTATATTTATAAACTTAGGTCTCTGTGTACAGTATATACACACACAAATATAAGAGCAAATATATCACAAAGCAAACATTATAATACTTTGGGGGAAGATTCTGAAATGCTAAAATGATGAGTTTAAATAATTAGATATACTGTTAAGGTTTAAGAAAAATGTGAAGCATGTGGAATTTTTTTTTTCCTTTAACAAATCATGAAAAATACAAGAAATTTGTTCTGTATATTTGGAAATGTTTATACAATTTGTTGTTTGGTGTATGAGCCAATATTGAAAAATAATATTTATTCATGGTAAATATTCCAATAAGGTATTTAAATGAATACACAATAAGCACTGAGCAGTTGTCACAACCCAGAACTCCATCTTTCCTCTCTAACAGTGATCATCTTTAATAGTTCCTTGTATTTCCATCCACAGAATTTTTATCTGTGCAAGGATATACATTAATAAATTTTTAATATGCATACTAAGGAAAATGGGAAGACATTTGTGCACATGATTCTGCACTTTTTTAAATTTAAAAAAACACCTAAAGATGATCATGCACCTGCATATTAATTAATTAATTACCTAACTCAACAAATATTTGTCAAATGCTACTTTACTAGGTGCTATGCAGGGACTATACTAGGTCAGGGATATATACACTGATGAACTAAAACAGATACAAACTTAACCTTCTTGGGGCTTATGGTTTAGAGAAGAGACAAGGATACTTAAACAATCACAAATACACGTAAATAATACAGCATAATAAGCCCTTCAAGGTAGAAATTCCTGGTCACATATATTTTAAAAGATGTAAATTCTATAAAAGTATTTAGAGCAGCTGAGCCTAGCTAATAGAAGGTGCTATTCCTTGTCCAGAACATGTATGGATTCACTCATAATGGAATGTTGCATTCACTCACCACACGATGACAGGTATTCTCCAAGAAAGTGACTTCCTCTGCTAAGCTGAAGTTGGAATGCACTCTTTGGCCATCCCCACAAGAATATATAAGTATATAATAAGGCAAATGTTTACATATTATTTGTAATAAAATAATACTGATTTTATGAATTTATGAAAATACTGATTTTATATTTTAAGCATATAAATATAAAAATATATTTATAAATATATTTATAAATACTGGGCAACCAGTACTCTCTTGAGCAGATCAGCACACAAATAAAACTTCCCAGGCACATTCTCAGAAGAATCTTGGACTCTTTGAAGCCTGTCCATGTTCTCCCTAGTGATCAACGGACCCAAATCAAGAACTCCTATTTTAGTAGAGGTAGAGAAAACCATTCAGGCTAGAAAAGGAGATAGAAGGTCAGTGTTGGGGCATCTCAGAGATACATAATGCACTGTGAGGAGTTCTGCCATTAACTCTCGTTTTTGTGGGCAAGCCACGTCAGCTCTCATGGTCACAATACGCAATTGTGTTACTCTCGAATTGTGACAACTTGAACCATAAGCCACACAAGGACAAGGACTGTTTCTACTTTATTCTCTGCTGACCTCTAGGGATTAGTACATAATTAGATAAATTGTCCGTAGTAGGTGTTTAATAAATATTTGACCTGTGGGCTAAATGGGACCTATTTGATTTTATTTCTGACTTGGTCTAAAATAAGCTTAATAAAAATAAAAACAGTAAAGTTGACCCAAAATAATTTTTCTTATTTGGTCACTAATCAATGAACACTGAGAAAGTCCTGCTGCAACTCCCATAAGCCTGGAGTTGAGGAAGTACCTGCTTGCGAAAGGCTTCATCAGGGCACAGGCATCTAGATATCTAGAAATGTGGCCTTTTGGCCTTTGGACACAGGTACATAGTTTGTGGTACACTGTGGGGTAAACAGACAAAAGATACAGACTTGCAAAAAAGGATAGAAGGGGTTTTTCCAGTTGTGATATCCCTCTCGAGCTTCCTGCCCACTTGGGCTTTGTATCTTTGAGGTGGTGTTATAAGGCTGGTTCAATCAATGTTGAGCAAACTGCAAACTGGAATCAACTGCTACTACTTGAACAAGATTGCTAAAGTCTGGGTGAAAAATCACTTCTAGGGTGACATTGATAAGAACATAAAGGAAAAATAGCAAGGAGAAGGTCCTTTATCCCTTTTCCTACCTTCTAGCCACCTCCTTGTATCTCTTAGAACCTAACAGGAGGCTGGTAGGCAAAAGAGGAATGTGGCTTGCAGGGTCTCCACCAACGCATCCTAAAGGAGACTGTGAGTGTGTTTGAAGCTAAGAGGCAATAGCTTAATAACTGGCACATCCTCCAACCAACTGGCGAGAGTTTACTAAGTTTTAAAGACAAATTAATGTCTCTTAATTCCCTGTACAAATTCTGTTGGACACATGCAAAATTTCCTAATTGCTGTTAATACTATCTTGCAATCGCTCTTTTTCTCTGTCACTCTACCTCAGGCATCCTCAAACTATGGCCCGTGGGCCACATGCAGGTGTTTTTGCCCATTTGTTTTTTTACTTCAAAATAAGATATATGCAGTGTGCATAGGAATTTGTTCATAGTTTTTTTTTAAAACTATAGTCTGGCCCTCCAGTGGTCTGAGGGACAGTGAACTTGCCCCCTGTTTAAAAAGTTTGAGGACCCCTGCACCTTATACATAAATATGTATCTATTAAACATTTTCTTGTGCTTATTTGATTACAAATACTTGTTTTTCCACTGAACTAGTTTTTCCTTTGGGGCAGGGCCCATACCTTAGTTCTCATTAGTTCCCAGTGACTGACATGATAGCTGTGTGTACTTGGTAGATATGAAGTTCAATGTAGGACTTCAGAGAACATGATTTGGAGTTAGAAAGTCCTGGGTTTCAATTGTCTATCTCTGCAAGCCACTAGCTGTGTGACCTAGCACAATCTGTGCATAATCATTTCTATCCCTCAGTCATCACAACTGTCAAACAATTTCTGTGGCTCGTTATAGCAGTTATACATCTTACCTCTCTGAGGTTTTTATGACTCCTCTTAGCCACGGCTATACAAGATATTCCATTTTTATCTTTGAAATTAAATCTGATTTTGTGTCAGCATCTCTTACTGGCATCTTCATTCTATTAAGGAAAGTCACACAGAGATTTTCAGTGATCTTCTCCCAAATATATTGCCTTACACTTAGTGAAAAGAATGTCTTTTGGACTCTTTCAAGGGGTGTGTTTGTAGCAGCAGTTCAGAGTGTAATCTAGAGAAATTTGGCCTTTTCAAGGCTTCTTCAAATCTTCAAATCTATTTTCATAATAGTACAAGATATTACTGATGTTGGCTTTACATTTTCCATTGTAATTAACCTTTATGAAAATACTACTTGGTGAGTTTTTGTGTATTATTAGAGTATCAGAATTATCTGAAAAGGCCATTAATTAATAAATATTCTCTCTATTTCTAAATGCTTATCTGTTTAAGGATAAAATTTTTTTCATTTATTTAAACCAAACAACCTATCTCAATAGACTAAATGTAAAAGCACATGTGAGAATTTCAACTGTCTTGTATGAAGCATATATAGTAATATCACTCTGATCACTATTTTGGTATGGAAATATAGTGATCTAAATTATTAACCTATTATGCTAACATGTAATGGGTTTATTATTGATATTTATATGATTAATAAATAAACATTACAAAAATTTTCTTAGTTTTTATTTCTGATATGGCAAATATTAATTAACATAACCCATATAAACAAAATCTCTTTGGAATTCTTAAGAATTTTTGACCACAAAAAAATTCTGAGGTCAAAAGACTTGAGAATCACAGGTTTAGTTGAGCAACTTGTACATAATTGATCTGCTCCAACATTCTTATCTCCCTCAGCTTTTGAACCTTTTTCTGCACTCTATGTGGGGGATGGTTGCATCTCGACTGTATTAATTAGAGTTCTCTTTTGGGATTATTCATGGTTTCTTCACCTTAGTTTGACACCTTTAGTATCTGTTACTGGCATTCTCTTCAGACCCTGCTGTGACAATTAGCAAAATCCTGAACCTCCTCAGATGCCTCCTCATGCTTGCAAGAACAGTCCCTATACTCCCCACCTGGGTTATACTTGGATCTAACTCACCCTTGGACCTGGAAGCAAAGACAACCTGTTGAGGAGGAGGGATTGAGGAAATTGACATCTCTTGGAAGGCTGCCTTACACAAAGTCATTAAAATTTTTGTTTTTCTTTAGAGAGAAGAAAGGAGCTATTTCACAGACAATAAAAAAAAGAGACATTTGAGTGTTAAAAATTTTCATCGCCAACTCCTATATATATTTATTTCTTCCTAAGTGACTCTCAGATTGGTTCTTTTCTCACCAAATCCATTGCTGTCAACAGAGCCTAAGCACTATCAGTTCTAACTTGGACTTCTGTAATAGTCATCTCAAATGCTCTCTCTGCCTTTACATTTCTATATTTCACATTTTAAAGGGAGTATTGTTCTTAATTTTAGTTGACCACATCAGCTATCTGAATAAATCTGTCAATGGCTCTCCATTGCACTTAGAATATACTCCAAAATCATGAAAAAGGATTGTCCAGTCCCTATGCAGTCTGCCCTTGCCAATCTCTTGGTCTATTTTGGTGCCGCTTAGTTTATCCCTCCAAGACCCAGCCACTGTGAACATCCTTCACTTCCTCCAGCATACACTAGTCTCAGCAGCCTGGAATCCTCACTTCTATGACCTACTTTCACTAGTAAACAACTTTTTATTATCCTTCAATTCTCAGGTTGAATATTACTTCTCCAGATAAATCATCACTAAGATCCCACGTCATCTGATACAATTTTATGCAACTTTATTAATCTCCACATTAGTCATAATTTATAACTGTAAATTTATATAATTATTTGATTATCCCCCATAAGGCTATAAGCTTTATAATGACAGGTGCTATATATTCATATATATATATATATATATATATAATGTTTGTGCATATTTGTATATACATATACATGCATATTTTAATTTTCAACTATTTTTGCTTTTTCTGTTTCTTTAAATTTTTAATTGACATGTATTCAAAAGCCTTTATATATATGACCTCATTTAATCTTCACAACAACCTTTCGAAGAAGACAAGTTATTTCTATTTTATAAATAAGAAAACGTGGCTTTGGTGAGCTTAAGCAGGCTGTTCTTGGTCACACAACTGTCGTGGCCTGATTGCAGAATGGGGGATGAACACAGAAAGACACACAAAAACACACAGACACAAAAGATGGTACAAGACTACAGCGCTTAAAGCACAAGTCGTTTTATTTTTATACTTTTTAATTTGGCAAGCGTCCCACAGCTACTTTCTCAGCTACTTTCTGGTATGTGACTTCCCACGGGTCAACAGCACCTGTTCCTCTATACATAGCACAAGAGATGCCCTTCAACGTCTGATACCGTTTGCAAGAAATCAAGATACTTGGTTTGCTTGCATGGCACAAGAGAGGAAGATGTTTGCATCCTGTCCTTCAATGTCTTGTACCGTGTGCGGGATAACAAGACGCCTTGGCTTGCATGTAAAACCACAAGTCCTTGGCCGTTTGCCCAGAGGAACAGTTCTCTCTGCTGGTCAACAAGTCACGCCCTGCTAATTCTGGGAACAAGCAGTGTGCTCACGTTCTGCTGACTTTGGGTCTCAGCCAATCTGCCCGAGGGACGTCTCCTACACACAACTGGTGAAGCGTAGACCTAGGATTCACACTGATGCTATCACTGTCCTTAGTTTTCCTCTTAATCATCACTAAGCTCACCTAAGACATTACCTTTCATCACAGTTGTATTTCTTCCAGTATCTAGTTAGCTATTAGACATAGAGAACTTACTCCATAAATATGAATCAATATATGTATGGTCTGATGCAGTGATAAAGTTTGCTCTAACCACATGACTCTGGGGCAATCAACAAATTCTGACTCTCCACGTGATCATTTATATAATGGGCCATTTAAAAAAGTAATTGTAAATGTATTTCAGGACTAAAATAGTATCATATTTTCATTATCAATGTTATTATGATTCTGGACTACAGTGATTCTTGAACATCTTCTGTTTGCAGGTTACCTTGTAGGTTAATCATCACTTCCTATTTCTTCTTACCTCCTATTCATAAGTGAAACTCACATATCAAAAAGTGTTTTCTTAGGTTAATTGGATCTATTTTATTAATGATGAATGATCTCTTCCCACCTCACTCCAGAAAGATAACTGAGCATTATAATTGGTCACTTGACACAAGAATAGCACACGAAGATTATCTTTTTTTTATCAGCAAATCCCAAAGGAATGCCCATGATTATATGGTCTCTCAGTATCTATTGGAAAGAGGATTCCTACAGAGTGAGTAAAAGGCACTTTTTATTCTAAGGTAATGTGGAAGATTCTAGATTTCAGTTGAAATTCAAATGAAGTGATCATTTCGTTATCATGAAAATAAGTAATTTATTTAATTAATATTTATTTTATTTAATTAACCAAAGAAAAAAAGGTCAATAAATCACAATATGGACATAATGCAAACAAACCATAGCATAATTCTAATTTATAAAATAGATATAAAATAGAATACGATTTTCTTTCCTATAGTTATATTTGAAGAAGAAAACTGAAGTGCCCCCAAATGTCATCTATTCAGGTTTGATTTTCTTTTTCAGTGAAACATATAGTTAAATGTGTTTTTGACTTTTTTTTTCATTTTTTTAAATGCGTTGTACCTATAGTCCACTGTTTTCTCTCCTGTTATCTTGTAAATACCTTTTTAGTTCTTAGCATAAGTCAGTGTGTAGAAAAATTACAAGGGGTCAATATTTTCATAACTTTAAAGTTTTTTTTTCTATATTAGGCAGCGCATGAGATAAAACTCCTTAAGTGGAGTGAAAGAATACATATCATTGGGATCATACTATACATTTGTAGCTATTATATAACTCAAGAAATATCTGATAAAGGACAAAACTGAATCGCACAGACAACAGGTGCATTAAGCCTGGAGAGGACTGAGAGATCCCTAAGAGATCAGCTCCTTTTGGTGTGACCATTCCCAGATGCACCTGCTTTTCAAAAATTCCTCTTGATCAAAGGGGCTGTTTGATAGATAGGGAGGAGAAATGATCGTGGGGAGAAGTTTTCTGAGCCCCCGAGTCCAACAATGTAAGAAGCCAGCTTTAAGTTTATGAAGGAATGGCAAGTAAATGTAGCTAAGAAAACTTTCTACTTTATCGCTACTATATATATATATATGTGTGTGTGTGTGTGTATAATTCAATATATTATGTATTATATTTCACTCATTCTTTGTACAAGGAACCTTGGGAGAAATGATTTCAAAGTTAGTATCAAGAATGGTAATGTGTTACCTGAACTTCTGGTTTGTTTGCTTGTCTTTGGACACTTCTAATTGTATATATGAGCTACTAGAAAAGTTTGAGTCAAATCTGTGGTCCACATGGAATGGTGGATAGGACTTGTTGGTATACAGTAGATTTTATCCCCAGCTCCATTTTATGTTCAGTTCTCTCTTTTTTTCTTTTCACAGTCTCTTAATTTATGCAATTTACCATGAAATTACAAATTATGCAATTTATCAGTGTAAATATTAAAGGTGACTTAGTGTGTCTTATGTCTCATACTAAACGACCTTCAACCCTTTTTACTTGGGAAAAACATTGATGTACATATGCATAATGTGTATACATTCACACTTTTGTATACTTTATGCATTAATAATTGTAGATCAAAACAAGAGAGGTTAGGGAAGAAATGTCTCTTGCGACTTTCATTCCCAAATAGAATTTTGAAAACAGGCCCAGCAATCAATTATCCAGCTTCATAAAAGCCATATATTAAAGAAGGGCAATTTCTGCAGAGTAACACATAAAAATCTAGGCAATCATAGGACGGGTGTAATAGGAGATCCTTGGAAGGTAAAACAAATATATCTGAGGGATGGATCACCGAGATGAACAAATCATGAAATGTAGACAATGCAATATGTAGTTTTAACTTCTAGTTTTCAAAGTGATTTCTCATCTTTGTAATGTCATAAAGTCCACCTTAACTTTAAAAAAAAAACAAAACAGGTAAGAAAATAGAGTTCTGGAAGTGATCATTTTGTCCACTATTGGCAGCGGCTAATTCATTTCAGAACACAGGTCTCCTGATTCTTGGTCTTAAACTGCTTCCAGGAATATGCTTTGCTAGAAATGACCTCAGCACCTAAGAGCTTTGATATGCAAAAACAGGAAAACCATCACTTATCCCAATACTCTTTGTTTATTGTGAAGAACTTACACTTTGACAATAACTACAGCATTAATATTTGTTTAGGTAAAAGGTATAAATTCTTAAAAGGCTAGTGAAAATAAATTATCTCTCACCATAAAAGTACAGTTCTAAGAGAGCAATTCTTTATTTTTGTAGTTCAATTTTAAATCCTTATACTAGCACAATGGCCAAGATTAATTTGTTTGGTTTTAAATCCTCATACTAGCACAATGGCCAAGATTAATTTGTTTGGAAAGAGATTTTTAAACCTTGGATGCACTAGCAGAAATTTATCATCCCATGCCAATCTAGAACTCCAGCAATCATAATCTCATCCTTCTCTGAGTGTGGTCGGTGGTAATAGGAGCCCTCTGAAGGATGTTGCGTCCTCCCTGATGGGCACTATTCTCCCCTTCTCCTACCTCTGAGGGAAAGAGGACTCTGAGGTTGTGTTTTGTAATTGACTGTGTTAGTTTCTGACTGATGCTGTAACAAATTGCCACAAATTTGGCAATTTAAAACAGCAGAAACATATTCTCTGGAAGTTCTGGAAGTCAGAAGTTTGAAGTCAGTACCTCTGAGTCAAAATCAAGATGTCAGCAGGGCCACGCTCCATGCAGAGCTCTAGTGGAGAATCCGTTCCTTTTCTCTACCAGCTTCTTTTGGAGGCCGGTGTTTATTGGTTTGTGGTTGCATGATTCCAATCTCTGCACCCATGGTCACCTTGCTGCCTCATCTTCTGTCTGTGGTCATATCCCCCTCTGCCTCCCTGTTCTAGGGGTAATTATGATTGCATTTTGGGCCCCCCCTGAGAGTATCCCCATTTCTACTTTCATAATTTAAAAATATACACAAAGACCTTTTCCCCATATAAATTAATACTCACAGTTTCCTGGGATTAGAACATGAATATCTTTATGGGCCATTATTCATTCTACCATACTTTCACTAACCATTCAGTTTAGATAGTATCCTTATTTTTTTTTTCTAAAACTATTCTGTAGGACATTCAACCCACATTATGAACACAATTATCCAATGAGTAATATTTTCACTTTACTTCTAGGTCTATTTGAGGGTCATACTATCGGCATGGTCCTCAAGCACCCTAAGTGCAACCAGAAGAGAAGATACACAAATCACCCTCTCCCAAAAAGGAAGAAAAATTAGATTGAAAATCTAAAGTGATGTACACTATGCTATTATGTTAATGTGCCTAATAACTAATCTCTCAAGACAGTTTAGAACTGATTTTCCAGTTATCCAAAAGGAATGATACCCATTTCGCATCAACACATCCCACAATGAACAACAAATATGAATCAGTTGTATATTTTATTTATTTATTTATTTAGAGACAGAGTCCCATTCTGTCTCCAAGGCTAGAGTGCCCTGGTGTCAGCCTAGCTCACTGCAACCTCAGACTGCCGGGCACAAGAGATCCTACTGTCTCAGCCTCCAAAAGAGCTGGGACTATAGGTGCGCACAACCTCACCTGGATAATTTTTTCTATTTTTAGTAGAGACAGAGTATCACTCTTGCTTGGGCTGGTCTGAAACTCCCGAGCTGTAATGATCCTCCCCCCTCTGACCCCCAGAGTGCTTGGATTACAGGTGTGACTCACCATGCCCTGCTGGATTTTCAGTTATCTAGAATGATAAATGATGGGGAAACACACAGTGATGTCTTAAGACATGATATATATATTAATCTTTTCACAGAAAGGGACCAGAAACCCAAAATCAATGGATGAGAAAAATTTCACCAAGGTGAAGGAGTTCATCCTTTTAGGGTTTACAGCAGACTTGGGCTTACAGCGAGTGCTCTTTTTCATCTTCCTCATCATTTATGTGACCGGTCTTTTAGGGAACATCACCCTGATTTCTCTGATCTGTGCTGACTCTCGGCTGCACATACCCATGTATTTTTTCATTGGAAACCTGTCCTTCCTGGATCTCTGGTATCCTTCCGTCTATGCCCCCCAAATCCTGATGACCTGCATCTCTGATGACAAAAGCATCTCCTTTGCCGGCTGCCTGTGCCAATTCTTCTTCTCTGCGGGGCTGGCCTGCAGTGAGTGCTACCTGCTGGCTGCCATGGCTTATGACCGCTATGCGGCCATCTCCAACCCCCTGCTTTATTCCCAGGCTATGTCCCCGAGGTTGTGTGCCAGTCTTGTTGCAGCTTCGTACATTGGTGCCTTTGTAAACTCAACTATCATCACCAGTGAGACATTTACCTTGAGCTTCTGTGGCAATATCATCGATGATTTCTTCTGTGACCTGCCCCCACTTGTAAAGCTGGCGTGTGAGGTGAAGGAGAGCTACCAGGCCGTGCAGTATTTTATACTGGTCTCCAACATCATGGCACCCACTGTGCTTATTCTCGCCTCCTACCTCTTCATCATTGCAGCCATCTTGAAGATCCGCTCCACCAAGGGGCGCCTCAAGGCCTTCTCCACGTGTGGATCTCACCTGACAGCTGTCACCTTGTATTATGGGACACTCCTCTTCATTTACTCCCGGCCAAGCACTAGCTATGCCCTGGAACGTGATAAAGTGGTGTCCGTGTTCTATACTGTGGTGATTCCAATGCTGAACCCTTTGATCTATAGCTTCAGAAACAAAGATGTCAAAGATAGCTTGAAGAAAATGTTAGCTAGAATTAAGTTTTCTTAAATGAAAATACTCGATAAACAAAGCTACTTAAAAATAGATTATTTCCATGTTATTGATATCAACCCGTACTCATAGAAATAAATAAAATGATAATAAATTTTAAAAATAATTTTATAAAGTGGAACGAGCAGTCTGCATTTTTCTTAAGTTGCCACTAATGTATTTGAATGTATTTTTTAAATGAATGAGGCTAGGGCATGTGGAAAAACTGTTATTCATGCTAGCTATAAATTATTGGGAGTCTCAGAAGTTTGAAAGAAAGCAGTATTTTACAAATTTTCATTTAATATTTTATAAGTTGTTTGTATCTATAATATTTTAAACTAAATAAATGGGAATAATATAACTGGTTATGAGATTATTTGTCAGGATTTAATGGATTAAATGGCCTACTTCAAATTATGTAGTTCATTGTTGAGAAAACAGGAATATAAACTCAAAACTTATAAAAAAAAAGAAAAAATAACAACAACAACAACAACAACAAAACCAAAAAAAAAAAAAAAAAAAGGTATTTACTTCACTTGTTGGGATAGAAAGTGAGTTAGAAAGTCATACAAAATATCTACTATGAAAGGCCCCTAGGTAAACAAGGTTTATTTTCTGGTTCTCATTTCTTGGCTCACTATAATACAAAGATAACAGAATTCCTTGACAATATATGAAGTAGAGAACAAATATCATCACTTAGAATCACTGTGTACTTTCTATAAAGAGTAGTCTCCCTAACAATTAAAAAAATCATGTGGAAAGTATTTGGAAATTTGGAGACACCTCAAAGAGCTAAAAATAGAAATGCCATTTGATCCAGCAATCCCACTACTCGGCATCTACCCAAAAGAAAAAAAAAAAAGACATTCTATAATAAAGACATTTGCACTCAAATGTTTATAACAGACAATTCACAATTGCAAAGATGTGGAAACCACCCAAATGCCCATCAATACATGAGTGGATTAATAAAATGTGTATATGTATACTATGGAATGCTACTCAGCTACAAAAAACAATGGTGATCTAGCACCTCTTATATTGGATAGAGATTGAGCCCATTCTTCAAAGTGAGGTATCACAAGGATGGAAAAATGTGCACCACATGTACTCACCATCAAACTGGTTCTAATTGATCAACCCTAAGGTGCTCACATGGTAATGATACGCACTGAGTGCCAGTCAGGTGGGCGGTGGGGGTTGGGGAGTAGAGCGGGTGGGGTGAGTAAACCCACAGATAATGGAGACAGGGCACACAGTATGGGGGAAAGACATGCTGTGGCCCTGGCTTGAGCGAGGCAAATGCATTTCATGCAACCAAAACGTTTGTATGCCCATAATAACCTGAATTTAAATAAATAAACAAATTAGACATTGAAAGAAAAGGAAAGGTCTCACCTGACCCAGCATATATTTTAAGATATCAGAGGCTCCATTCTACAATGATTATATGTATGGTCATTTAAACCATAAAACTAAAGTACTGTGGATTGATGTAGGTTGAAACTATAGAGTAAATTTACAGAATCTCCTCGGTAGACATATTATTGTATGATATGCCTGAGTTACTAGCAAGACAGGATTGGGAGACAGGCTCTAAGATACAGTAATCATCTTCAAAGAGTTTACAAGATAAAAAAAATAATATTTATTTGGGAGAACAATATGTGCATCATTTATGAGTGAAAAATATCCCTAATATACAAAGAATTGCTTCACATTAAATGAGAAAAATGAGTAGAATGAAAGGCAGTTCTTAAAAGCAGATATGCAAATAGACAATGAAGAGACTTAATTTCACCAGTAGAGGAGCACAAAACAAAACAGTGAGATATCATTTTTTCCTTTAGTCCTAACCCTGATCCTGAACCTTTGTGTTGATAAATATTAAAAAGATTGATAATGCCTAGTATTGCCAAGACATTTAAATTTATTAATGGTGGGAGGATGATTTATTTTATGACTTTATGTTTTGGGAAAGTAAATTGTAGGTATCTTTAATAATTATATTTTGTAAAATAACCTTTAACTCTGCAGTTCTACTCTGGTAATTTCCAAAGAAATAGAAGCACAGGTATAAAAAGACATAGATACAGTTATTTAGCACAATATTGATTATCATGTTGTAGTAAGTAGCAGCATGCCAAATGCCTATCAATGAAGAAATGACTAAGGCATGCATCAGAGATAGTGTAGCTTCAGTTCCAGATGACCATAATAAAATGAATATTTCAATTAAAAAATCAAGGACAAAACTATAGAAGCTGTATGATATGGGCAGAAAGGAAAATATAGATAGCAAAGCACACATAAATATACCCAGAGAGAGAGTTAAAAAAAAATTACATCCAAGGGAAGAATCAGAATAAAAATATCTATTAGGTAAAGCAGGGATTGATGACAATTAAGGATTAATGAATGTTTGGACTTTTTTTTCAGTTTTATGTATGAATTAATTAAAAGTTATATAATATTTCATTGTGGTACATCACATTTACTAATTGTAGTGGTGTTATATGTAAAACTAGAGATATTCCAATATAAAAAGGTATTAGTGTTGGTAATTGAGTATATTAGTTTGTAAGTGTTGCTGTAAAAACTGGTACAGTCTGGATGGCTTAAAAAGCAGAAATTTATTATCTCAATGGTTCTGGAGGCTAAAAGTCCAAGTTCAAAGTACTAGGAGGGTTGGGTTCTTTTGAAGTCTCTCTCCTTGGCTGCAGGTGCCTCCCTTTGCTGTGTTCTCACATAGTTTTTTTCTCTGTGCATTCACATCCCTGGTGTCTCTTTGTATGCCCCAATTTTCGGTTTATAAACACACCTGTCATTGGACTGGAACCCACCCTAACTGGTACATTTTAAATTAATCACATCATTCAAGGCCTCATCTCCAAATACAGTCAGATTTGAGGTACTGGAAATTAGGGCTTTGACACAGTTCAGACCAAAGCAATGGGGATGGGTAGTAGTTCCCCAGTGGAGGAGACAAGGAAGGGCAGCTTGGACAGGGAGAGGAACATATGCCGCAGAAAACAACATGGACCACACGATGCATTCTTAAAAAGTTGAATTAGTACAGTTCAGAGAAATTCAATAATAAGACACATTCAATGATTGTTTTGTGACTTAGATCCATTAAGAAGGTCAACTTTTGATGAAACATGATTCATTTCATCATATCCTCATTAATATATCATCCCCCAATCCCAAGTGAACTCTAATTGTGTCTCTTGAGATTGAGGTTCTTATTTCTGGGCTGCTGTGTGGGGAGGTGGCTCAAAGAGAAATTGAGGTAATACATATATTGGGTCCAAAGAAGTCACATCAAATACCAGAGGAGAGGGAAAAGGGTGTCACTTTCAAGAACTGACTTTCCCAATTAAGGGGTAAGCACCTGAGATCAGGGTCTACTAAGCAGTTTGGATTCTCTGTGACCTCAGTTGCAATTAGAAGGGGAATGCACAGTCTGACCTGGCTCTCAAATATGCACACATGCACACACACAGACACACACACACAGACACTCCCTACTAAATCGGTTTCCATTCAATGATATATATTGCCCTCATCCAGAATTTGACATTGAGTGTGACATTTATGCTGGACCCTTGTATATTCAGTTATACAGTAAAAAAATCAAGACGGCAAAAGAATGTGACCTGCTTTTTTACTTCAATAGTTGTGCTACTCCAGAAATTGTGTGTGATATTTTCACTTCTAGGTACTCATTTTCAAGTGTAAGTGAGGCACATTCCTTCCATGGAATTTTTCTTGCCCCAGTGGAGGAAGCAGGGAACAGGGCTGCTACAGGGGAAGATGCATCGTGACAGGTCGTCACTCTGTATGAGATTTTTTAGCATGATTGGCTCTGACATTTTCTGTTTCTTTTATTAATAGTTGACATTCACATATACTTGCCAATTTATTTCAAACTCAGTGAATCTGTGGTCTTTGAGGTGAGTCATTTTTATTTGCTCTTGTTTTTTATTATGATATAGTACACTGTGCTGGGAAAACCCACTTGAGGATAGATTTTGTGCTGAATATTTTGAGCTAGGTTAGAAGTAGACAGTACTTTAGTAAAAGCAGCTTCTAGATATAAAGTAGTTAACCAATTATTCATGTCAGCAATATTTATTAAGTGTCAAATAGTGGCTAGGAACTGTTCTTTGTGCTGGAATACAGCAGTAAGCAAAACAGAGAAATATTGTGCCCTGCAGATATTTCATTCTGGTGAGGAGAACGAGGCAATCAATTTAATAAACAGGAGGTAAAAATGACAACAGACATGTGAGATCATAGAACAGTATCTGCATAGAGTAATAAGGATCAGAATTATTGGTAGGAAACAGGCATGGAATTTTTTTAAAAAGAGTGAATTGTATGGACCTTAGCTGGAAAATGATGTTTGAAAGGGACTTAAAGAAGATGAAGGGATGAATCATACCAATATCTGGAGAATACAGTTTCAGGTAAAGAGAAGAGTGAAAAATATTTGATGCTGGGGCAATGATGGCCCATTTGATGAAGAGTGGAAAAGTCAGCAAGGCTGGGGCAGAGTGAAGGAAGTGGCAAGCATGGTGAGTGTTACTAAATAAAGTCCTTTAGGTAAGGGAGGGACAGACTATGGGTGACCTCTATGCCATTGTGGCTTTTACTTTGAATAAATTGGGAGCCTTCACAGGAAGTTAAACATATGGACAACATTGCTTTACTATTTATTTATTGGCCCATACTGGTTGCTGTATTGAGAATATAGTGTAAGAGACAAAGGTATAGCTGAGTTAGATGGCTATTACAATACTCTTGGCAAAAGATGATGGTGATTTGACCCAGGATGGTAGCAGCAGAGGTGGTGAGAAATGATCAGATTCAGGATAAGTGTTGAAGGAAGAAACATTATTTCTTCAAAGACTGAAAAGCAGATGCGAGAGAAACAAAACAGGTTGATTCCAAATTTTTGACTCAGAAATTGGAAGAGCGGAATTTTATTAACTAATATGAGGAATGAATACATCAATTTTTGGAAGAGAAGATTTGGAATTCAGCTTTAAACATGCTACTTTTGATATATCTATTTCTCAGTTCTTATTGTACAATGTTAGCACAAAACAGAAAGTTAGGCATGCTCTAATGGTGGATTTTGTTTTTGTTGTCATTTGTTTGTTTTTAACCTGAGAATTATAACCAGTAGCTTCATGGATAGATTTCTGAGGGTTTGTGAACCCTCTAAAATTTTTGTGTTAATTCATATGCAGGTATCAATATTTGAGGATAATTATTATTGCTTTTATTATGTTCTCAGAGAGGTTCATGATTTCAAAATTTAAGATCCATTAATTATTTTCAGATAAGGAAATTAAGAAATACAATGGGTGAAGAATGTGCACAGACCCACAGGACTGTGTTTTTAGGGAAACAGAAGTGAGAATATAAATCTTGAGATGAAAAGAAGAATATAGTTGTCTTCAATATATTTCACCTCTCATTTCAACTAAGATAGTGATAATATTCCATGTATCCAAAGATACATTTGTATATAAGGATTGTTAATCTGCCCTCCCATACTGTGTTGCAATGGGTGAGATTATCTATTGCCTCATGATGGTTTCCATAAGAGATGTTAAAAAAAACCGATCAGCCAAATTTTTCATATGGGTGAATTGTGTTCCTGAGAGGAGAGATCACTCTCTTAATTCATACAGGTGATTAGTGTCAGGGATGTGTACCATTTACAGGACTCCTCAATCCCAGGTCAATGAACTTTACACTTTTAAGCCTTTAACTCCTTTATTTAATTACATGGGAGTAGTTAACAAAACTGTTAAACTTCAGGATTTTAGCAAGATTCTGAATGATACTACCATTCTGCCTTAAATTGCTTATTGGTGGAAATTTGACCATATTTACTTTTTTAACAGGCTGAGAATTTATGAATGATTCAAATATTTTTCCTCTCAGAATAAAGACAGCTACGTTTTCATCGGTATATTTTCTGTCCAAACAGTGGGCTGTGCACTTTACCTACATAACAATAATTTTTAAAACCTTTTGAAGACACATAGATTTGGGTGTTAACAATACTTTTCCAAGATTACGTATCTATCAAGAGAAGGAATCAGGTTTTGGGCTCAGGTGCCATTCCTGAAATTGTGCAATTTCACCTATGCCAGGCCTGACTGCTCTCTGCTGCACTTGCTCTCAGCTGTGTTAGTGCTCAGCTCCATGGTGGGCTGGATCACACAGAGCGGCCCCACTCATATGTCTGGGGCCAATGTGTGGTCAGCTAGGATGACAGGGAGGGCTAACCCAGATGCCTTATTATCCGGCAAATAAACCCAGGCTTATTTACGTGGTGGTGGCAGGATTCCAAAAGTAGGGAGAGAAACATGAAAAGCCTCTTGAGACCCAAGCTTGAAATCCACATGGGGCTTCTTATGCTGCTACCTGTTGGCCCAAGCAAACCAGCAGGCCCTCCAAGTCTCAAGGGATGGACAAAAGAGAATTCACTCTTGAACTCAAAAAAGAATTGTGACCATTTTTCTTTTTTGGCACAACTATTTCCTTTGTTTGTGGTTTAGTTTTGTTTCCCTCTTTCTATTTTAAACATAAAAGCTTTGGGTACAAACATATAATGTGATGAATTTGTGATAAAATTATGCACACACAAGTCAGAATGATGACTATAATCTTGACTGTAATAATGGAGCATTTGTAAGCTTTTGTCAAATTTATTTATCTGTACTTTGCAATATTTTATAGTTTCGTTTAGTTCCCGATTATTAGTGAGTATATGTGGTGTTTGATTTTCCATTACTGAGATACTTAGGATAATAAGTCTCCAGTTCCATCCAAGTTGCTACAAAAGACATTATTTCATTCCTTTTATAGCTGAGTAGTACTTCACAGTATATATACACCGTATTTTTTTTTTCAATTCAGTCATGAATTAATGGAAACTTAGGTTTATTCCACATCTTTGCAATTGTGAATTGTGCTGTGATAAACATTCAGGTACAGATGACTTTTTAATAAAATGACTTATTTTCCTTTGGGTAGATACACAATAGTGGGATTGCTGGATATAATGGTAGGTCTACTTTTAGTTTTTTGAAGAATATCTATGCTGTTTTCCATAGAGGTTGTACTATTAAATAATTTGGAGTCCCACCAATAGTAGATAATGTAAGTGTCCCTTTTACTCTGCATCCATACCAACATCTATTTTTTTTTTTTTTTTACTTTTTTTATAATGGTCATTCTGACAGGGGTAAGGTGGTATCTTGGTGTGATATTTATTTGCATTTCCATGTTGATTGGTGATGTCGAATATTTTTTCATGTTTTTTTGCCATTTGTCTATCTTCTTTTGAAAAAAAATCCATTCAGTAGTTTCTGTGTAGAATGTTTTGTAAATGTCTGTTAGGTTCATTTACTCTAGAATCTGGGTTAAGTCCAGGTTTTCTTTATTGATATTCTGCTTTGATTATCTGTCCAGTTGTGTCAGTCAGGTGTTGAAGTTCTCAGCAATTATTGTTACTGTTTATTTCTTTGTTTAGGTCTAGAAGAATTTGTTTTGTGAATTTGAGAGTTCCTATCTTATAAGCACATATATTAAAATTCAGGATTGTTATATCTTCTTGTTAAATTGCTCCCTTCACTATTATATAATGACCATCTTTATCTTTTTTTTTTTTACCATTGTTGATTTAAAGTCTATTTTATCTGATATGAGAATGGTTATATCTGCTTGCTTTTGGTTTTCATTTATGTGGATTTTTTTTTCTATCCCTTTACCTTGAGCCTGTGAGAGTTCTTGTGAGTTAGATGGGTTTCTTGGAGGCAACATATATTTTGCTTAATTTTTTTTTTTCATCCATTAAGCCAGTCTGTGCCTTTTGGATCAGATATTAAGACAATTCACATTCAGTGTTAGTATTGATATGTGGGGTACTGTTCTGTTCATCATATTGGATGATACCTGGTTGTTTTGTTTTCCCTCTTCTGATATTGTTTTATAAGAGTATTGAGCTTTAGCTTCCAGGTGTTTTAACATTGCTTAGTGTATATTGTGCTGTTCTGTGTAGAGTACAGTTTTGAGCATTTTGTGTAGCACACTTTTGAGCATTTCATATAGTGCAGTTCTGGAAAAATATTTCTCCATCATTTATGAAACTTAGTTTTTCAGGATATAAAATTCTTGGTTGACAGTTGTTCTGTTTAAGAAGACTAAAAATGGGGCCCCAATCCCTTTTAGCTTGTAAGGTCTTCGTTGAAAATTCTGCTGTTAGCCTGATGGGTTTTCCTTTGCAGGTTAGTTGTTTCTTTTGTCCTGTAGCTTGGAGAATTTTTTCCTTCATTTTGACTTGTCCAGTTTGATGGCTATGTGTCTTGAAGATTCTCTATTTGCTATGAATCTTACAGGTGTTCAATGACCATCTCATATCTCAATGTCTAAATCTTTGATGATACCAGGGATGTTTTCCTCAAAATAATTCCCTCGAACACATTTTCCATACTTTTTGCCTTTTTTTCTTCTACCTCAGGAATACCTATAATTCATATATGGGCTCACTTTACATAGTCCCATATTCCTCTGAGTGATTACTAATTCTTCTTTACTCTTTTAATACATCTTTGGCTGACTAATTAGTTTGAGGGCCTTGTTTTCAAGCTCTGAAATTGTTTCTTCTGCATGGTCTAGCCTATTTTTGAAGCTTTCTGCTATATTGTAAAATTCTCTAAGTGACTCTTATTTTTTAATTTATATATATCTCTCTTATGTCATCTATATCTTTAGTGACTTTTTTTTTCATTTTTTTTAATTCATGTCTTGAAAATTTTTTAGCTTTTCTTGGTTTTTAATTTTATCTTCATGGTATTTGCCATCCAAATTATGAATTCTATCTCTGATATTTCAGTAATTTTCTTTAGGTCATGGTCTGTTGCTATAGACCTTTTGTGATCCTTTGGGGGTGTTAAAATAGCTCGTTTTTTCATGTCGCCAGTATTATTATTCTGGTTCCTTCTTATCTGAAACCTTTACTCAGAGCTCACAACAGATAAGTTTGTGGTGTACCTGTTCTCCACTAAGAGCTCTCAAAGAAAAAGAGGTCCCTGGATGGTGCACTTGTGTCCTACTCTAGAGGATTGACCTGACATGAGATGTGCCAATGCACTGTGAGTGTTTAACACTGCTACTCTCCTGAATCACTTGTCTCACTGTTCCCTTGTGGTTGTCACTGGTCATCCCCACATTGCAGAGTGAGTTAATGTCCCAACTAGTTCTGTCAGTAACAGTGATTGTTGGCTCAAGCTGGCTTGGCAGCTGCCCAGTCCATGCCCATGGCTGGTGGCGATTTTTGGATGGAGCCAGCTTGAGGGTTGCCCTGACCAGATCCATGGGTAGCAGTGTTTGTTGGTGGGCATTGGCTTGAGTTCAGCTCCACCCATGTCTGTGGATAGTGGTGATTGTCAGCTTCTGCTGGCTCCTGCTGGCTTGAAAGCTGCCCATTTGAGATCTATGGGCTGTGAAATTTGTCAGCTGGCAATGGCTTGAGTACAGCCCCACCCATATTGACAGGCAGTGGTGATTGTTGGCCCATGGTGGGCTGAGGAGTTTTGCCCTGCCTAAGTCCCTGGCAGCAATTGGGGCATGTCACTTCTGCCCATGGGACTCAGGAGAGTGCCCAGCCTATCTGCTCCCTCTCCCATCCTAGACTGGCAGAGGTGATGGGGAGGCAGCAGCAATGGATCTGACCCCTGGGTAGAAGCAGAACTCTGGGCCTAGGATCTTAAAATGGTGCCAGCGTCAGTGCCCAGGGTTCACAAGCCAATAAGTCAGTTCCATACACTTTCTCTGGAGCAATGCAGACTGTACAGTCTCTAAATTGCTCCCTACATCAGTTCTGCATCCATCCTGCAGTGGAAGATCCCTCTCACAGCTGGAATATCAGTGATCATGGAGGGAGCATAGAGCTCTGGGATTCTCTCCTTTGTCCCTTCACGCCATGTAGTTATTTTCCTGCATACCTCCAAACTGCAGAGCAAATCACTTCTCTTCCTTCTCTTTCATTTTGGGTACCTCCTATTACCTCTCTTTTGATTTGCAATGCTCTTTCCTAGATGATCAACGTGAAGGTGGATATCCACTCGCCACCTTCAATCCTCTCCATGAAAGCACCATATGCAGGCTGCTTCTAGTCTGATATCTCAGCCCCTTCTCACCAACCCATATGTTTTTTAAAGGATCTGTGTGTATATTTCAACAGCATTCTGAGGAGGAATTATTATGTAAATAGAATTTCCTATTTAGAGTAGAGATTGAAACTGTTGGTCTTTGAATGCTATCTACCAGGATAAGATTCCACTTTATACAACCTCTAGTAAATCTATCCAGAATTCTTAATGCCCCCCATTTCTGTCTTTATCAGAAGTTTAGTGTGAACTGGTGACAGAGGAATGAGGATGTCAGGGTTTCCTTTAAGAGTGGAAACTTCAATCCATTTTCAGACCTTTAGCCAGAGTAAACTTTATTATTTATTTATTTATTTTAGACAGAGTCTCATTCTGTTTCCTGGGCTAGAGCACAGTGTTGTCATCATAGCTCACTGTAATCTCCAACTCCTGGGCTCAAGCAATTCTCTTGCCATAGCCTCTTGAGTAGTTGGGATTATAGGTGCATGCCACCATGCCTGGTTAATTTTCCTTTTTTAATTTTGAAGAGATGGGGTCTCACTATCTTGCTCAGGCTGGTCTTTAACTCCTGGGCTAAAGTCATCTTCCCACCTTGGCCCCCCACAGTGCTGGAATTACAGGAGTGAGCAACTATGCCTGTGCTTTTCCTCAGAGTAAACTTTAACTAAATATATGTGAGCATGTTACTTCCTCATAATGGCAGTGGCTTCAATTTTTTTGATTTAAAGAATAAAATTCTTAGCAAGGCTTCTAAAAACTTTTGTTACCTGGTGACTCTTTTTTCTCATCTGAAGCACCGCTCCCCCCTCATGTCTACTGAACCTGTTTCTTTAGCTGCCCAGGCTCTCTCCCACATGAAAGCTCTGTTACATACTTTTCTTATGATGGAATTGCTCTCCCGTCTCCTTGCTCCATAGTGGGAGCTTATCTGGCTCAATTCTTCTCATTTTTCAAATGTCCTTTAAATAGCTCATCTTCTGGGAAGACTTTGAGCAATAGATTAGAAAATGTATTCTATCAGTTATTTGACTTTTAGAATCAGAACAAGAATTATAGTAAATCCATTTCTCCCTAAATGATATTATATTAAAATGATCTTTCCCAGCTATGTTTTCTTCTATAGACAGGTGATAAAATAGCAGAGAACGTCCATAGTAATAAGTGAGATGGTGGCTGTAACTCAACATTTTATTCATTATAGATATAATGACCATAAATTTCTACCAAGACATTTCTATTTAAGCTTGTACAGATTCAGAACGAAAATTATAGTTTGCAAATGCATGACAACATGGCACTGTATATCTTACTGTGAAGCTCCTAGGATGTGTGACATTATTATGGGGAAATTGATCATGTAAGTAATCTAGTTTGGTTGAAGTTCCAAAAGATGAGTAAATGTGATGAGAGAGTTAAAAAGATAAGGTAAAGCGAGTTTACAGAAATTTGGGTATGGAACTAAAGATTTGTAATCTAAAATGAAAGAGTAGCACATGAAGAGTGCTAATGAAAGAGTAGCACAATATATTAATATAGAAGTGAAATTGTCTATAAGACTTCAAGCTGCTTTTGCTGCAGTATCATCTATCAAATAGCGTGCTCAATGAACATTATCATCTACCTTTGAAATATTAGGACATCCATACCTTGCTTCTTGAAAAGGATTAACACTAGATTGACCAACAGGTAGAGGTCTTGAGTTTGCATTCTAGTTACAATACGGACTCCAGCTTTGCTTGAGAGTAAATTAAAAATATATATATTGCTATATAATAATTGAACCTATTTGTGGGTTGAATATGATATTTTGATAACATGCACATAATTTCTAATGATCAAATCATGGTATTTTAGATATACATTCCCTTGAACATTTATTCTTTCTTTGTGTTGGAAGCATTTCAAATCTTCTCTTCTAGCTATTTTGAAGTACACAACATATTGTTGTTAACTATAGTCACTCTACCACTGTAAGTAAATGTTTTAAACACTGAAATAGACCAATATTCTCTCTTAGTTTCAGCTTTCTCCTTTTGCCTTAATAGCTGTAACCAAATTCAGGTAACTGCTGGGACATTGGCCCTAATTTGGTAACATTTTAAAATAGATATGTCTTCTTAGCTTCTCTCTGAGAGCTTTGAAGCTTCAAGATATGAAATTTAAAGAATTCATAGTTTCAAAATGCCTTGTCACCACAAATTGGGTTCTTTCTAATATTTGACATTCATTCTATCAAAAAATGTGTGAACTATGCAAATAAATCTCAAGTTAACTAGAAAAAAAGTGTAAAATGAAGGATTCTTAAAGTAAATTTAAGCTCTTTTTAGGAGTCATAAGAGGTTTTCATTTCATAAGATGGCTACGGCATTGCCTTAACTAGGAGAACATGAAGGAAAACAACTATTCACCTATAAGAAAGGTAAATGGGTTAACCATTGAATGCACATACTCTTAGCTAAGAAGGTTCTTCATCCAAATACATTCTATGTGATCTTGGGCATGTTACTTAACCTTTCTGTGCTTCTGTTTTGTCAACTATAACATGTGCTTCATAAGACTACCTACCTTAAGAAGTTGTACTGAGAATTAAATAGATTAAGTATAGAACTTAGAATAGTGACTGGAGTATGGTTGGTAATGTATAACTGTTTTTCTGTTTGTACTAATAGCAGCAGCAGGTGTAGTACAGTTTATTGTTATTTATATACCTACCACCACAAGCCTGACACATGGAAGTTCTCAATAACTTATGGAAGGATACCGAAATTTTTTGAGCACCCACTATGTACCAAACATTGGGCTGCATTCTTTTCATGTATATCATATTTATTCAATCAGACAATTGGTCAGAAGGTGATTAGTTATCACCGTGAGCTTCATTTTGTTTATCCGTTTTATAAGAATAAGAGACTTGACCTGCATTGAACAGTTAATAAGTGAAATCCCTAATTTGCAAATCACATCTGACTCTAATTCCAGTTGTCTTTCCAAGTCACAGACTGAAATTCTATAATTCTAGATGGCAAGGAATAAAACTCCACAAGCTTCTTAGTAATTGTTGACCTAATTGATAACCCTGTTAACTTATTTCAATAGAAAAATCACTAAGTGATGTTTTCCCCTATCATGGTAACCAGGCTTTCTTCTGTGTGGACATGGAAGTGGGAAATCGCACCATCCTGACTGAATTCATCTTGGTGGGCTTCTCAGCAGACCCCCGGTGGCAGTTGATTTTGTTTGGAATATTTCTGACACTCTATTTAGTAACTTTGTCAGGGAACATGACCTTGGTTATCCTAATCCGGATTGATTCCCGCTTGCATACACCTATGTACTTTTTCATCGGCAATCTGTCGTTTTTGGATTTCTGGTATACCTCTGTGTATACCCCCAAAATCCTTGCCAATTGTGTGTCAGAAGATAAGCGCATTTCCTTGGCTGGCTGTGGGGCTCAGTTGTTCTTTTCCTGTGTTGTCGCCTACACTGAGTGCTATCTCCTGGCAGCCATGGCCTATGACCGCCACGTGGCAATTTGTAGCCCATTGCTCTATGCAGGTACCATGTCCACTTCTCTCTGTGCTGGGCTTGTTGCTGGCTCTTACATAGGGGGTTTTATGAACGCCATAGCCCACACTGCCAACACATTCCGCCTGCGCTTCTGTGGTAAGAATATCATTGACCACTTTTTCTGTGATGCACCGCCACTGGTAAAAATGTCCTGTACAGACACCAAGGTCTATGAGAAAGTGCTCCTGGGTGTGGTAGGGTTCACAGTCCTCTCCAGCATCCTTGCCATCGTGATCTCCTATTTCAACATCCTCCTGGCTATCCTGAGGATCCGCTCAGCGTCAGGAAGGCGCAAGGCTTTCTCCACCTGTGCTTCCCACCTCATCTCGGTCATGCTCTTCTATGGATCCCTGCTCTTTATGTATTCAAGGCCTAGCTCCACCTACTCTCTAGAGAAAGACAAAGTGGCTGCCTTGTTCTACACTGTGGTCAACCCACTGCTCAACCCTCTCATCTATAGCCTGAGAAACAAAGATGTCAAAGAAGCCTTCAGGAAAGCAACACAGACCATACGGCCACAAACATGAGGGTTATTTTCTTTGCCGAACGCTAATATTGCATTTTCCAAATAATTGGCTTGTAGACATGTTTGTATGTATTTCTGTATTTCAATTCAGGTTATATTTAAAACAATGAAATGTTGTGCAAACAACTCTATTGTTATTAAATTGTTGCATTCCAAACTATTTGAAATCTATAGCATTGGGTTATCTAATCCTCTGCAAGATGGTATCTTGCCTCTTTGCGGTACTAGATTTTTCATAAAATTCATTCTATTGGTTGTCTTTGAAGGGTTTGGAGGGGAACAAAGAAATGCCATGGTTTCATGGATATTGCTTGACTTTGAAGCGTGGTAAGCAATATTTACGGTATAAGGAGAAGATTTGAAATTGTAAGACTCCTGGAAATTTGCTCAAGATTTTACAATTTAGTTTTTACAAAATTTTTTTCTTTTTAGTAAAGCATTTCCTTTATATTTCTTCATAAAGCTCTGATTGAGTATTTAGAAAATATCTTTTTAAACTTCGTGCCTTCTACATCAATATAATATGAGACAAAGTGTTTAAGAGTTGTTTAGATTATAAAACAAAAAGCAAAACTGTTTCTAAACTCATGAAGAAATCTGTGTCGCTAGAATTGCATGTCTCCCTAAAAGGGCATTCTCTTTTACACATAGTGAGCACTCCATAGTACCATCTCTCAGGTTATACAGTAGCATACACCCCAATTAGGGAAAAATAACATTAAAAAATGAAATAAATTAATACCAACACCCATATTTCCCTTGCTTTTATTCTTGATCTTGACTGAAAAACTCAGACTGCTTTTTTTTTGAGACAGAGTCTCGCTTTGTTGCCCAGGCTAGAGTGAGTGCTGTGGCGTCAGCCTAGCTCACAGCAACCTCAAATTCCTGAGCTCAAGCAATTCTCCTGCCTCAGCCTCCCGAGTAGCCAGGACTACAGGCATGCGCCACCATGCCTGGCTAATTTTTCTATATATATTAGTTGGCCAATTAATTTCTTTCTATTTATAGTAGAGACGGGTCTCACTCTTGCTTAAGCTGGTTTCGAACTCCTG